>JAVGVS010001425.1:0-21448 GCA_032718565.1 Distichodus sexfasciatus
TTTGTTGCAGCCCTAATGTAAACCTTCGTGTTCTTGGTATCACTCAATGAGATATTGCAGAAGCCAGTTTTACGTCAACATACAGAAGCATTCATCACACAACAAAGTGCAAGAACAATACAATAAGTAGACACTACAATGAACACACACCAATGCAATGGTGGAGAGTGAATGGGATGTAAACCTTATATGATTGATATTGCACATGGTTATATATTGCCATATATTACCCTAGCACCATATAAAAACATAGGTGATTGAATGGTGAATTTAGAGTTAAAGAGTGAACAGTACAGAATTTGGGTGTGCCTACTATGGCACTGAACAGTAAAGAGGAGGCGAAGTGCAGGTGCAATGTAGACGTAGTTTGAGCATATGCTATCAAGAATTATTTAAACTGAGATTAGATTTTAGATCTGCCAGTTGTAAATGAAAATAAGTTCAAGATTCCTATGTATAGACATTGATATTAAGCGACTAACATGCAAGTGTAGAAATCTCAGTAAAATTTATGCTGCCTGTCAGAAGTTTTTGCACACCAAGATTTTCTACATTTGCATGCTGGTCGCTTAATAATAGTACATTGTTAGTAAATATTAAGAAAGTTTTATGCACACGTAGAAAATCTCAGCATGTGCGAAATGTTTGACAGGTAGTGTATATTTTACTGTGATGTTCTACAATTGTATCTTAGTCAAAAATATGCAAAATATGGAGCACATTTTTAGTAAATATTAAGTAACTTGCACATGTAGAAAATAGTGTGTGCACAAATGTTCGCCATCATTACTGAGATTTGCTTGTTAATCACTTAATATGGATCACATTTTTAATAGATATATAGCAAGTAACATGCACATATCGAAAACCAGGTTGTGTGAAAACTTTTGACAGGTAGTGTGCAGGTTATTGAGATTTTTGGCATTTGTATGTTAATCACGTAACATTAAGTGACTTGAACATGTAGAAAATGTCCTCCCAAAACTGTCCAAGTTCCCCACTAAAGAAGTGTTATATTACAAAATGGTATCTGACGAGAACAACATTTCTGTGGTAACCATTTGGGCAGCGTGCCAAAAGCATTCACCCTACCCCATCCTTTAGGGGCCATGTATGACACTCCCAGGGAGGGTACAATCTGACTCGACCCACCTGTCAGGCTTTTAACACGTAAATCTTCAAGGGACACACCCCAGGAACAACCTGTTGAATTTGTTACCCAGTCGCTTTATCCCTTTAAAACTGGTTATTAACCTGATCAAATATTGCCCGGTTTGTGAAAAGTTTTTGTGTCGCCTCCATTTCTTAATGCTATATATTAAGCGGTTTATTAAAGGGGATTCCCTTTGTGCAGTGTGAGGCTACTGCGACATTTCACCGTACAAAAGGAACATCTGACTCAGTCCCAAAGGTCCAATCAATGAGCCGTGGCACAGATGGACTGAGGTGGAAAAGTTCTATTGGGGTCTTCCAGGGTATGCTCCCCCGGGTACGGGAAACTCCTGGCTCATTAAAGGAGTAGCTCGTTAATCTGTGCCCCCGTGGGAGGTGGCAAGGCTCCTGGTGGGGATGCTTAGTTCTGATGAGGGTCCTTAACTTTGCCATTTTCCAGAGAGTACAGGGACATTTCAGGGACACTTATAAATCCACTTCAAACATCCAACATCTAAGCACTTACTTAAAGAAACTTGTACAAGAACTGAACCCTTACGATATATTATGTCAACTTAGATGTTCCCTGTTCTTCTGAAGTGGTTGTGTTACAGGTTCCATTTGGGGAGTCCTGAACACTTGATGTACTTAGCAGACCTACTTAACCTGTCTGGCAAACTTGTAGCCTGCTGATTTGTTGTGCAAATTAGGGCTGGGCGATATGGACCAAAAATCATATCTCGATATTTTTTGGTAAATGGCGATATACGGTATATATCTCGATATTATTTTGGGTGAAGTAATAACAAAAACCAATTCTGGGTCAAAGCCACATGTACCAACTGTCACAGGGGCACTTTTATTAAAAACAAACTAAAATATATATTGAATAAAAATGCTTTCTGATTAAAAAATTAAGTGTAAATATAACAGATACAGAGCAGAAAGAACGAGTGTCAAAGTGCTTCCTCTTTTACAATAACCTGTACAAACAACAAAACTGACTGAATAAAATTGTTCAACTCCTGGTCAGTGTATCCTGTGCAATTCTCAAATAACAAGTCAAATACTGAGAAAATAAATAACAAGCTTGGGCCTAAGAAAAAAAAAAAGTTGGTTGTCAGTTGAGTTCATGGACGGTAGGGATTTTTCTCCACAGTGGCAGCAAGGGATGGGAAATTTATTTTATTTGTTATTTTCCTTTACAGCAGTGATGTTATTTTTTCATAACAGTGCCTACCTGTATGGCGTCACATCACTGCCAAAACTAGAGCGCGCAAAATGGCTTGCGCAAAAAAATTTGTGGGCGCAAATTTCAAAGGCGCGAGCGCAAATGTGAAACTCGAGAGCACAAAATTAAGAATCGAGTGTGCGGTTATGATAATATTGTGTGCAAGCTCTATTTTTCCTGTCGCGAATGACTTTTTTCCTCTCAATGTGTTAAATGCCCTCGCACGCAAAGTAGATTACCGACGAGCGGCTTTTTTTTCTCGAGTGAGATTTTTTCGCACGAGGTTTGAAAGGGGCAGGTTTTGGCAGTTTGGGGACAGACAGGTGGGCAAGGGGAGCCATTGATTGCGTGCTTATTAAACGTGTAAGACCTAACTATTAAATTATTATTATAAGGTCGATAAACTCTTAACTTGCGTTTAACCTACCTGCCGCTGTTCCTCTTCCTCCGTCATCTTCGGTAATCTACTTTGCATGTAAGGCCATTTAACACATCGAGAGGAAAAAAGACTTTCAAGGGAGGAAAAATATAGTTTGCACGCAATATTATCACAACCACGCACTCGACTGTTAATTTTGTGCTCTTGAGTTTCATACTTGTGCTTGCGACTTAGTATGACTTTACCGCAAAATAAACTATATCGATATAAACGATATTGTGTAATCCTATATCTCGTAAGAAAATATATATATTTTAAAAACCCGATATATCGCCCAGCCCTAGTGCAAATATCCAATATCGGAACACAGAACCCCAAATAAGCAGTAACCTGAAGAGGCGAAAATTGTTTTAAATTGTTTCTTCATTGTTACTCCTTGCAGGCTCTGATGCACTACGCCGGGAGCAGGAACTCGCTGGAGCACGGCCTGTCCCTTTTGGAGGTGTATTGTCTCTCAATCAACTGTTTTGCAGCGGCGCGTCCTCACCTGACCTCCGACTCGGCCAGCGTCGCCCTCGTGCTGAAGAGGCTTGCGCTGTGAGTGACGATTCCATGGGGAACGTGCCCATATTTTAGGGACTTCATTAAGCCTACCGCATTTTAACATACACACTGCTCTTATCTGTGAACAAGCTCCGCTTTTGGTTTCTCAGTTTGGAAAGTGAATCTAGCCTAAGTTCCGACTTGTGTTGATGGAGCTGATCTTGATTGTGGTGATCTGTGATATGTCAGATTTTTATTTGTTTCTTTTGTTACTTTTATCTTCATTAGGAGTTGCTTTGAGTTGCTGCTTTCCGTACCTCAGAATGAGATCCCTATTGAAGCTTGGCTGCAGTTTCATGGCTCAGTTCAGGTGAGATGCTGCTCCAACCAACTCTTTCTTTTAATAAATTAAGAGACTTAATACATTTATTCTAGTGGCTGTTATAAGTATGTAATTATTGAAATACCCATACACAACTGCCCTTTCTGACACAGTGTCACACAGTTATACTGATTTTTTCGATGTTTCAAGATGGAATGCCATCTAGAATTTTTGTCCCCGTTGTACTCCAGTATTTGGTGTAGTTGGATGAAGTTTTGATGTATTTATTTTTGTCCCCGAAGGCGGCGCACGAAGCCATGCTGCAGTACGGGAGCACGGACCTACAGGCCCTGGTGCAGATCACAGGAGAGGGCGGAGCCTGGAGTAACCCTGCCCTTGTCTCACTCCTCACTGGACAGCCTACAGATGATGAAGAGGGTTGGTGACTTTATAGTAGCGCTTGCCAATTAATTGATCAATACTAAGAACTGTCATTCAAAACCTATAATTGACGTAATCTTCCCTAGTCGCTGAGGCCTGATTTTTAAACTCGTCTTTCTTAGTGAACACCTACCTGGCTTTGGAGGGCGAGGGCTTCCTGGAGATGAGGATTAAGCACCTGGAGAAAGTGGGTGAGGTGGAGAAGGCTCTCATCCTGACTAAAGCCTGTGGGAACTGCAGCCTGTTGCCCAGTCAGGCCACCTTTCGTCAAACCTTTGTCATGCAGCTTTGCCAGCTCCTGCCCAATGAGGACGCCATTTTGGAAGTAATGCAAATTTTTGCTAAAGTTTCTCTTTACCTTGTGTATCAAAACTGTTTCATAGTGAAAATGACTCTGCTTATTGCATGAAGTCAGTCTCTCTTTCTGTTAGATCTCCAAGCTGGAAGGAAAAGATGTTCTGGACATCATATGCAACATGGAGACAGAAGGTGACGAGAACACAGCTTTCATCCTTTGCACCACCTACTTCACCCAGCAGCTCCAGCAAGAAAGCCTCACCTGCTCCTGGTGTGTTTACAACCTTTAATACACAAACCTGAAAACCATATCCTGTAATCACACTGCAATCACAAACAGTTGAGTCATACTTTGTCATTTTTAAGTGTATTTGTCTGAAACTTCACCTACTCTGCACTGTCATTGTCATAGTTAAAATGTTATGTTTTATCAGTGTTGCTCCCTTTTGACGAATTAACAATGGAACAAAGCTTTAGCATGTTTTCTTTAGTATGACAGTAACTCCAATGCCCTTAGATGTCATCAGAGGACTTAATTTGATTTCTCCTTTTGTTGGCAATGACCGTAATGGCTGCTTTTGTGCTACTTCTGCTTGAACCCTCTTCATCACCCCTTGCAGCTATATTTCTTGATTGTGTTTTTTTTCTAGGGAGTTGACTCTTGTTTGGAGCAAACTGCAGAGGAGGATTGATGGATCGCTGGAATTATTTCTGGAACGATGCCTTCAGTTTGGGGCTATAGCAAAGACAGTCCTCCATTTGCTGTACCTCATCCGAGTAATCCAAACAGAGGTACGCAATAGAGATTATCTACATACAGATTTATTCCTCATTTAGTCATTTCTGTAAATAGGTTGTGCTTTGGATGTGTGATAGACTTGAAATCAACTTTGACCACTAAATGTCTTTATTCCCACCCCTTTCCCCAGACTATGGGCTTTGGTCTGCCAGTGTCCATTGAACTTTGTGTGAAAGCCCTTCAAATTCCAAAGCAAGAGGAGGTTGAAACCAAGTCCACAATCTGTAAAATTGTGTCCTGCCTCCTTTCTGATGATCTAGAGGTCCTGAGAGCCTGCCAGCTGACAGAGTTCCTTTGGAGCCCTTCTCAAGAGGTGTTTGACAACCTTGAGGAACTCTACCGGCGCCCCGACCAGAAGTACGATGAAGAGAATGCCATCATCCCCAATTCCCTTCGCTGTGAACTGTTACTTGCGCTCAAAGCCCACTGGCCCTTTGATCCTGAGTTCTGGGACTGGAAAACTTTAAAGCACTACTGTGTTAGGCTGCTCGGATTGGAACCTGAGGAGGAGGAGGAAACCGCAGTGCCGGAGGACACAAACAGTGTTCTGACAGTGACAAACGCAGAAGAAGAAGGGGATGAGGAGGCTGAGAAGGAACAGGAGGACAGTGAGGCAGATGAATGCAGTTCTGCTGAAACAAAGGAGCATAAGGACAAGGCGACAATGTTGCAGCCTCACACCAGCCCAAAGAAAGCTCTGCTCTGGATTTCAGATGCGGCCGAACCATGCCAGCGCTACAAGTTCCTCTGCCAGATCTGCCAGAAAGAGGTGATTGAGCCACGCCTGTGCCATCACGCCAGAAAGCATGAACTGAATGGTGTGTGGACCTGCCCTGTGTGCCTGCAGAAATTTGAAAGCAAGCAAGCGTTTCTGACCCATTCCAAAACGCACCTCCAGAGGCCTTCCAGAGTCCATCATTTACAAAAGAAAAAGGTGAAAAAGAAGACGAAAGAGTCTGAAGTCGACACCACAGATGAGGAGGATTCAGATGACCTGGAACCTGGACAGATACCCTTGGACCCATCCCTTGTCATGTATTACCAGTCCACCCACGATCCTGTTGTGTTGGAACACATTTTGGAGCAAGCTGCCAGTGTGCCTAAAAAGCAAGCGGACGATGACTACATTACGTTCGACTACATCAGTACTCACTACAAGCTGCAGAACCGTGACACTTACTTCTGTCCCGCCACTGACTGTTCAAAGAACTTCAAACTCATTAAGTATTTAGGGGTTCATCTGAAAAACGAGCATGATGACACCGACGCCAATGTCAAGCATTACATGGAAATGAAAGCCCGGCGGGAGAAGTGCACCTTCTGTCGTCGGACTTTTATGACCGCCCATCACCACCGGAAGCATCGGCACGTGCATTACGGAGAACGGCCTTACACGTGCCTGGTAGTGGGTTGCGGTGCCAGTTTCAACACCACCAGCGAGCTTGTTATTCACAAACACAGCCATGGCTTCCAGCTCACCTACCGATGCGAACTGAAGGACTGCAGGATGTCCTTCTGTGACCTGGGTCAGCTGTATCATCACGAGGCTCAGCACTTCCGTGACGCAGCGTATACCTGCACTAGCTCAGGATGCAAAAAGTTCTATTACTCTCGAAAGGAGTTCCTTAAGCACTTATCCACCCATGGCATTACATTCACAGAGGAAGACTTTGAGGGGCAGAGAAAGGCGAAACGGAAACTGTTAGTGCCTTTTGACGATGACTGCACCGATACCGGTACCAACGAGTCCCACAAGCCGAATAAGAAACTCTCAGTGAACAGCAACAACACGGTCTCGCCACCGCAGCTCTTGAAACGTAGACACTTGACTCATGTCACTGTGTGTTTTGATGGAAAGAAGTTCACCTGTGGATGGGAAGAATGCGGCAAAACCTTTGGCAGTGCCAGGGCAATCCAGAAACACTTAAAAACAGTTCATTCTGAAAAGGTTAAAGCAGAGGAGAAGGTGAACAAAAAAATGGAAGATGAGACCTGCTCAGAGGGCGAGTCTAAAGAAACCAAAAACTGTCAAGAGAAAAATCAGTGTAACCCATCTACCTGGGATAAGACTTCAGAAAATCAGGATAACACCTCATCTTCAGATGTTTCATGTGATGGAGCAGCTGCTTCAGAACTTCCTCCTCTTTCTTGTCTCCCAGAACTCAGCAGTGCGTTGACGGAAGTTGTACAAGGCCTTAGCACTCTGAGCCTTAATTCCATTGTTTCCAGAAGCTCCCAAGGTCCTTCCCGTAGGCACGCTTCAAGATCAAAGGTGTCGCAGGTGACCTCTTCCACTACTTTGAATGCTGTGTCCCCTTCAAAAGCAACCCCCAACAAAGCAGAGCAGAAGGTTCACCAAGCAGAAGCTGATGGGGAGAGGAGGTCACTGAAAAGTGAATCTCCCTTGAAGGCTGAATCGTCTGCTCCGTATGCTACATCTAAAGACCCTGTTCTTCAACAGAGTCAAACTGAAAGCACCTCAGTTCGTCATCTCAGCACAAAGCCTTATGCTTGCAATATGGAGGGCTGCGGCTACGCCAGTATGACCAGCGGCTCTTTAATGTACCACTTCATAAAAAAGCATGGCTACTCCCAGGAGGACGTTAAACTAATGGACATTTTTCATCCTCTCAAATTCAAGCCTTTCAAGTGCCACATCTGCTCCAACTCCTACAGGGAACGGAGAAAGCTGAAGATCCATTATCTCACAAAGCATAACATAAGCAAGGGCGCAGTGGACCAGCTGACTTATAATTGGGAACAGAAGGTTGTGGATGCTTTGCCCGCAGTGTTGCCATCTGATCCCAAACAGGAGAATGTAGACGGTTCTGTACTTCTGAGGATCGAGGAGGTCCCTGGTGAAAAAAAGGGCATCCCCAGTTGCAAAAACGGAGTTCGTCGTGCATGGAAGAACAAAGTTTTGAGAAGAAATTGTAAAATTATGAAAGGGGCAAGCAAACGTTTTATGCCGAATTGGAATCTTTGCAAAAGCGACCCAGAGGATAAGTTCTACCCCTGCATCCACGAGGGCTGCAGTTCTTTCTTTCTGAAGAAGTACAATTTTATGAGGCACCTGAAGACTGTCCACCGCTACGACTGCTCCCAGTTAAGTTACCAGAAAGAGTTATTCCCCTGCAACCACAATGGATGTCATAAGCTATTCAGTCACCTCTCAAGCCTGTACAGACACTACCGCAAAGTACACCAGATAGTGGAGGATCCCATTCCGAGGTTTAAGTGCACATATGCCAACTGTAATGCAACATACCACCTGAAGAGCAGTCTCTTGCGCCACACCAACCAGATTCACCAAAACCAGAGGCCAGTGGACCCCCAAGACCTGTCTTCAAACTACAAGTTTAGTACTAGCTACCGTAAGCATGTTTTCTACCAACGTAGCAACCAGTCCCATCCGCTCGTGGTGCGACTTCAAAGCGCGCACAAAAGAGACGGGTCGGGTGGTGGCTGCCAGAAGAAGCTGATCATCACCACCACATCATGTTCTCCTCCTAAGTCCAAGCTGTCCCAAAACTCACCTCCTATAAAGAAGACGTTACGACGTAGCCTCAAAGATCCTGTCGCCACTCAGGTAGAGGACAGCTGTTATTCCAATGAAAAAGCCACAAAGAAGGAGACAGACACAGACCACGTCCAAAAAACAAATTCTAAGGAAATAGGCGGCACGTTTGTTTATCGAACACCAGAAGAAGCTTTGCAGATGTGCCAAGATCGATGTTTACCAGTGGCTTACCCATGCATGGTGCAGGACTGCGACTCTGTGCTCTCAAGATTGAGCAGCCTGAACCGACACTACGTAAATGTCCACAAAATGGTTCGTACCTTGCTGACCAAAAACGAGGACAAACTATACTACACCACCGAACAATTGGAGGAACTGATACAGAAGAAATCGGCAGTCTCTGCTTTGCCGGATTTAGCCAGAGTTCCTAACGGCGTCCTGAAAATGGAGTACCAAGCCAAGCGTGAAAATCCCGGAGGACCCTCCCTTCCCATGAGCCTCCACTCCATCAAAACTGAATCGATGGGTCAGGAAGTGCTGGAGTTTTCAGGAGAAGAGCTCCCTGCAGACAGCAGCGTGATGATTGGGGCAGACGATGTGTTGTATGGGGATTCCAATGGGCATACAGATGACCTTCATAAGCAAGGAAACCCAAATCAGGAGGAGCAAAATAATAATAGTAATAACAATAATAATAAAAAAACGCCCTCTCCAACCCCAACCCTTGTGCTGCCATCGCCGCTGGACCTTTCTCCACCATCGACCCTCAGAGTAACTGTCGACACAGCTTCCCTAGACCATATGAGCAGGGAAAACAAGCTTGTTGGCGTACCTGCTGCAATCTGTAGCGTCCCTGCAAACCCTACTCCGACTCGTCAGCCCCTGAGGCGGAAAAATTCGGAACTCCCGGATCCAACACCACCGCCGCAGCCACCCCCGTTTGGTGTGGCACTTCCGGCCCCCCCAAAAGATGTTGGGGGGCACAGCCTAGCCCCGCGGGTATTTGATATAGCAGCTTACAAACCTTTGGGCTTCGAATCCTCGTTTCTCAAGTTCATCCAGGAGAATGAGGATCTTGTTAAATGCAACCCACGTTGCACCGTGACTGTTCTCAACCCCTGCTTCAAAGTCGACCCTGCTTCCCGTCGTCGTGAATTGTTCAGACGCAATGGCTCAGTCAAAGAGAACAATGAGATGGGAGTCAGACCACCTGTCGCCCGCACTCGTCGTATTCGACCATCCCAACTCAAACCTTTGCTACACCCGGCCGGTGATAGCAGCGGCGGCTCAGCCCAGAACCTCAGGTTCATTTTGGAAAGGGCTGTGAGAGGGTGCGGAGACCAAGCGATAAAGCAGCTCCAGTTCCTCAGGCCTGTAGTTGTCCTTGAAAGACCCAGACCTTCCACCTCAATGCTCAGTCGTTTACCCTCTCAAACTCAAGAGTGAGCAGTTGCTGCTGCTTGGGACTGTGTACAGGCGAAAGCGCCTCACCTTTTTTTTTGTAGTGATCTGAAAGACTTCCACAGTATTTTTTAAATGTCGTTATTACAACTAATTGGTTATCTGCCAAAACTACCGAAAATTATGTACTTGGATTGCCATACGTTGTGTTTATATGTGTAAATAAGATCCAATAAAACCAGTCTGAAAATGAAACTTGAGGTTTGTAGTGATTGAGTTTAATCAGTGATTTATTAATCCACATGGGGGCGTTTGGTTGTTTCAGTTGCCCAGGTTGAGAGTTTACAATAAAATTACTGTAGATAAAACTTTAACAATAAATCAAATATTTGGAGGAGCAGTGGGTAGCTGATGTGCAGCATCCGGGAAGCAGTGCTTGGAGAATGCTACCTTGATCGTGAGTACCTCAGAGACTTGAACCAGCGACCTGAGATGTGAATTTTCATTTTTGAGAAAAAAATATACAATCGGTGCTTTTGTTGCCTATTCAGGAAATGTTCACAAAGTTTATAGAATATATACAACTACTGATTTAAAAAAAAAAAAATAAAAGTTTTAATAAATAGACTAATTATGTGGTGGAGTCTTATTGTAATTAGTGTAATATAAGAAAGTTTCTTTTGGTGAAGCCGCATTAGTCTGATGGCATGTCGTTCTTCTACCACATTAACAGACTAATAAATTGATGCATCAAAAACACCAGTAAAATATATACCAGTAATAAATATATAAATATCTTCTTTCCAAATAAATAAACTCTCCAAGTCATATTTATGCATAATATATGATTTTGGTGTGCAGAGGATACCAGGTATTTGGATTATGCTGCACGTTTTGTAAAAAGTAGTTTTTATTTCTCATGTTTTTCAGAGAGAAAATAGTTTCAACTTCAAAGTACTCCTGTTAAAAATCGAGTTA
This sequence comes from Distichodus sexfasciatus, assembly GCA_032718565.1. Classification (NCBI taxonomy): domain Eukaryota; kingdom Metazoa; phylum Chordata; class Actinopteri; order Characiformes; family Distichodontidae; genus Distichodus; species Distichodus sexfasciatus. The sequence continues at coordinate 11,064 of JAVGVS010001425.1, forward strand.
CAATTACAAAGTACAGAATATCACGATATTTCAAGGAAATCTGCATAGATTTGTTGTGATATACCGTACAAGACCTGTGAAAGTAAGTACTTGAAAATGCGCAGCTAGTCTTTTCAGTTGCTATAACATCAGCCGAGAACTCGATCGTGTCATCTCAGAATATCGCGAGTTTCTTGCTGTATTGGTCTGATTTATGACGACTTTTAGAGCCAATTAATTAAATATAATTTATAATTAAGACTCATCCTTGTTTTAATAACTTAGGTAACTTAACTAATCATTAAAGCCTAAGACTGAATGCTAAAGCTACAACGGTAGTAAGCACTGGTCCGTCTATGTTAACGGCCCTGGTTTCTAGGGGATTTTAATTTATGATTGCGGATTACACAAACCAGATTAACGGAATGTACTGTGACAAACACCTTGTGAAATAAATAAGTTTTTGTTAATTTTTCTGTTAAGTTAATGTTTTAACCTCAATTCGGTTTTCCCCAGCAAAAAGTCCAATAATATAAAACTCAAAATAATATAAACAGACCGCTGTTCGACCTCCATCATGGCGGTTGCATTCGTGTTTAATTTTTTTGTGTTTGTGTTTTTTGTATTCTGATGAAAATGAAATTGCTCAGGCTCACAGAGTTTATTTTGCGGAGAAAATGTGGCCTCTTGCTGGATTTGACCGTCAGGTGGTGCTGGACAACTGAACAGAACTTTAACAGACAATGGGCATCATTTTAAAGTAATTTGTTCTTAAAATCCAGAAATGTTCACCAAGATTCTGACATTCACCAATATTTTGGGGGGTTAAATGTTTGAACAGCAATCTTAATTTCTCACGCAAGATGCAAACATTCTATTGCATGCCTTTTTGTATAAAACTAATGGACATTTCTTCAATTTGCAGTTGTATATTAATACTGTTTAAATATCTTTTTTCTTTAAAAACACGTTTAAGAAACTATTGGTGAATGATCATTGTTTGTGCTTGTGTCTTTGTTGTGAGCACTAGGCAACACAAATGAATTGTGAAGTTTAATTAGTATCACCACATGCCAGTTTTGAAAACAACTGCAACAAGTAATCGGTATAAAACTCTAACAGGTGTTTTACTTATCGTTGGGTGCTTACGTCGTTACGTTAGTTCCCTAATTTCTTTACGTAAAATCACGTCGCCTGCACCTCGTTTTCGAAAAAAAACGTGGCTAAGCGTTTCCATCATGGCGTGGTCCACTCAGGAATCTAAACAGCAACGTGGGACAAATTTCACACTCAAGAGCACCAGGAAAAGTGGATTATTTGCAACACAAACCTCTCCTGGCACCGCAGAAACAACGTCTTTGCGTCAGCGGTGAACAGAAGAGAAAACGCGTTGGATCAGCGGACGAGGCAAGATACAGAATGGTAAGTTGGCGTTTGTTTTCATTTAACAAATTATTAATATGTATAATTAAGGACAAAACGTTAAAAATGAGTCTTACGAGATTATCTTACGAGTTATACGAGAGTCCATGCATTCACTTGAGAAAAAGTTTTAATGAGGAAAAAGTTCAGTCACGTTTTTCCGAACTTGTGGTCACATTTTGGTGAAAAAATCTTTCATTTTAATTAATGAAATAGTTTTCATTGGTAGATAATTGTTTATAAATAAAGTTGATCGTTTTCATGGGGAAAATGCATTTTTTTGAACTGACGAGATTACAGTCGTACACGTGTTGCTGCCGCGCCATAATTTTAAAAGTGGTTTGACTTAAGTCATAACGTGAAAATATTACTTTACAACTCCAAAATACATTATAACGCAAAAACATTACGTTATAATGATAAATTATCACGTGAAGACGTGAAACCATAGGCCACACAGTCTCACGTTATTTGTGATATATTATTAAATAAATATATCAGTGTAAATTAAGTAATTTCTCAGTTGCTATAGTTTTGATAGTGAGCTTATGCCCTTTCATGAGGTCATACTTTAAGCATATGGCGGTTTACGGATATTGTGGAGAAATAAATAATGCAGCCTGTTTTTGCCCTTTTTTATTATAGGAATGTACTTTATAATGTAAATGTGTCTTTAATGTAGTACAAGTGTATTGTAAGGATAATGAGGAATTTCTGAAAAATAGGCTTGTATTCTTTCAAGACGTTTAGTGCTATTTCAGACATAAGAAATGCTTAACACAAATTATACGAGTACTTAAATACAGCCCATTTGACAGTTTTCTAAGTACAAGGGAATACACTTAATTTTATTCTTAAATGGGCTTCAATAAACTTTGCGTTTGTACAATCCTGTTGTCATTTCAGTTTATCAATAACATTATAATAGGAATAATACACAATTAAATGAGCCAGGCCCAGTCGATTTTAAAGTTTACGTCAAATAAGGAAGTGATTTTGAAAACTTTATTGCAAAAATTGATTATAATAATCACCAACCTACAAAAATAGAAATAATTACAAGAAATAAATCAGAAAGAGTAATATGAAAAGAATGATTGTTTATTTAAATAAGGAGGGAAAAAAACAACAGATACAACTTCAATCATTTTTATGTACAAACAGATAAAGTCTCATACATGTACAGTAGTAAGATTTAGCAGCTGAAAAAGAAAAAACAAAATATGTAAACCATTTACTTTGTTAGAAAAACATTACAGTTTAAATAACTGGACAAAAAAAATCTTATTTTTCAGAATGATCATTTCCTCAAAAATTTGGTCAACATCAACAAAGACAGCTCATTAAATTTACGCATAAAGCAGCAAAAGACCATAATCAACTAAATTAACACAAATCAACCTTTCTGGGCTGTTAGAATGTACATATTATTCCAATATTTTCAGTGTATGCGCTGTTATAGTGATATTACATTATTTCAAAAATAGATTTGGTCTTGATTAATGTGAAAAAATTTAAACTATTTAACTTAATAAAACTGCAATGATGGGCTCATTTCATTCATATTTCAGACAGCTCCAGTAAATGCACAAATAAGCTCACATATACACATTTTAGTCCCTTTTATGGGGAACACCTGATGCTCCGAGTTGTGTCACACGCTTCTTTAGTACAACAGTAACGTCCTGTCCTTCCAAATGTAAACCCTCTTTGATGTGGACATGCCCAACATGAACAAAACTGCATGCTGTTAAAGATGTTAAAATATTACAGTAAAAATGAAAATGTTTCTTACACAAAACAATGAAGAATTGGAAATCCATGCAAAACTCTCGTGGTGTTTATTCCTCGTGCTAAACCACTAGTGATTATGCTCAGTATATTCAACATGTTTAATTGCACCTATGTGTTGAAAAAAAACCACACGCATACACACAAGAAAATATTATAATTGACGGTATCAGAACGCCCAGAACTATCACACATATACACAGCTTAAATTCTTTTTTCCTCGTAAATTTTAAATATGAACGTGGATACAATAATTCTTTAAAACCCCATTATATACTGACTACTGACTAAAATTATTCAGCTACCTCCTTCTCCTAAAATCTTTAGACTGACCCAAAAACTACTTGACCAAGTACAGGTTTGTCTGATCCAGATTTAAAACAGATAAATAGATTTGACTTTTTTTATTCACAAATATCAATATTTGATTACAAGGGATTTATTGCAAGTCTTCATCAACGGATCTATTACATACACTGAAGCCGACGTGCCAAAAGTCAGAGAAATAAGTACAGTACAGTATTGCTTAATATGTGCCACTCATATATCCGTCTGACTTCTCATAAAGTGAGTCTGATTTGCTAGTGAAGTATTGCTTTGTAAAAACTTCTATGATATTATGATTAATGATATGACTCTTAATAAGACTGCTGGCCAAACAAACAAAAAAGTTCATTCTAGTTTACAGCTATATATTCTCCAACATATTTGGTTGATAGGTTTACTACTAGCTAAGTAAATTAAAAAAAAAAACCTTTAATAACATTTTTAGAGAAAATAAAACATTGTAACAACCTCCCAGACTCCAGCAAACTTTTGGAATGTGCAAAGAGATATCATAAAAGCTCAAATAGAAACATTCTGTATGGGATCTAAACGTGATTAACAGGGATTTAAAAAAACTTAATCGTTAAAAAAAATCTTTAAAAATTGCACACTAGGGTTGCTAACTTTGACAAAGGCCAATTAGAGACTCCAAATGAATTAAAGTGAGTGATTATTTGTAATTGTCTAAAGCAGAATTTGCTCATTTGGTTACCAGACTAGTTGTGAGTATTTGGAAAATCTTCCCAAACTAGTCCTTAAGATGCTTGATAGAATGACTATATTAACTGTGAGTAAAAAAAGACCTCTGTACTGCTAGAGGTAAAGTTTTCCCGAAACGTTAGCAAACCTTTTTATGTTTGTTTTTTATGTTGCAACAAAGTGATTATATTAAAACAGTGGAACACTGACTAAAGATGACAAAGTGGCTCCTTTACTCAGAACTTTCACTTGCTGTTTTAGTGCAGATTTGCATTTGACTTTGCATATGTTGTGTCCCCTCCCCAATTTGACCCTGGTGTCTCCATCCATCTCGGTTTCAGGTCATTTTTAAAAACCATTCAAGCATGTTAGCCAACAAGGGAACGCAAGGGGAAAGTGGGGTGAAGGGGTAAGTCTGGGTTGGTGTGTATCCACGCAGTGCTGATTGTGTGTGTGTGTGTGTGTGTGATAGATAGAAGAGGAGGAAGGGCAGTCATTCACAGTCTCTCGGCTATACAAGTGGATGTATCGTGCCAAGAAAATCACTACAAGGGGAAGGTGAAAGAAAACAAAACAGTAAGTAGAGTCACTTTTTCTAAACCTTATTATTCCAAAATTAAAAACCATGTAACAATGTACTTAAGTATGAAACCAATGCTTTTTCACATTGTGTTTCCTTTAGCAAAATACTGAGTCGCTACAGTGTTAGTCACTGTTTATCATGACCTATAGAGTAGCTTACAATGAAATTAAGACGTTTTTGGCCAAGAAGGAACAAATTAGGATTAGTGGCTCTTAGTATGTTTTTAGTCTTAACTAGTATAGTGTGAGTCAAAAAAGGACCTCTGTAAATTTCCCTCAAACTTTAGCAAATGTTGAGCGATTTTGAAAAAACCTTTTCTCTGTTGTAACAAAGTGATTGTTATTACAATAATCTTAAGTGTGTAGCTAAAATTGATTGACGTGAAGTACAGTTTTAATACTGTGATCATCGCTGTTAAATTTTATCCTTCACTGTTAAAGTCGTCAAGCATTGTTAATGTAAAAATATTATTTAAGATTATTGCCGTTTCCCACGGTATGTTAGCTACATGTGCGGTCAATAATATAATCACTGTAGCAAAATTAATTGGGAAAGCAGAAGTGAAAGATTTTTCAAAATATGCCAAAGCTAAGAACAAAAAGTACAGACGCGTCCCTTTTTGACTCTCAGTGTACACGGATAGTAACCCAAGTAGCAAAACGTTTTTGGTGACGTGACTGTTTAAACAATTTCGATTGTCATCACTGGAACACTACATTCGGCTTCTCCTATTAGGGGTCGCCACAGCGGATCAACTGCCTTGTTGTCTGGCAAAAAGTTTTACACTGGATGCCGTTCTCACACAACATGGAGTAAAGAGGACAAAGCTTCCCCCAAAAAGGTACAAAAACACACCATCTCAAACACAAGAGCGTAAAGGAGAAAAAATTATAAACAATACAAATTCACCTTTAATTTGACAAAACCCCTTAGATCACATCCTAAAAGCCAAAAATGAGCAAAACTCTGAACCGAGAGCAGGGTCCAGGATTTGATTCTTAAAGTTCCGGCAGGTCCAGCACATCTTCAGCTAGGAAACGAACAACGCACTTCCTTCAGCAGCTCCCTTGTTCACTCTATTCTTCACTGTCCTCCTTCAGCTCCTTTACCCCCAACTTGCTAGTTTAGTGCAGATTTGCATTTTTCTTTGCATATGTTGCGCTCAAACAGCCGGACAAGCTAACTTTATCACTCGCTCCTTCACTCACTATCTTTCAGGTCTGTCTTTTAAACCGTTCAAGCATGTTAGCCAACAAGGGAATGCAAGGCGAAAGTGGGGTGAAGGGGTAAGTTTGGGTTGGTGTGGATCTACGCATTGCTGATACTGTGTGTGTGTGTGTGACAGATAGAAGAGGAGGAAGGGCAGTCATTTGGAGTCTCTCGGCTATACAGGTGGATGTATCGTGCCGAGAAAATCACTACAAGGGGAAAGAAAACAATACAGAAGTAAGCACTTTTTCTTAACATTATTTTTTCCCAAACTAAAAACCTGTAGCAGTGTACTTAAGCATGAGACCAATGCTTTTTTTACATTAACTTTTCTTTGGCAAGGTGTTCCTCTACAGGTCACTGCCTCCAGTTGCTGAGTGTTCAGACTAATACATATAGGGTCCAAATTTCACTCACAAAAAACACTCAGTAACTGGTGGCAGTGACGTGTAGAGGAACACCTTGCCAAAGAAAAGGCAATAATGTAAAACAAGTTTTGGCTTCATGCTTTGCATCACATTGATTTAAGTTTGCAAAAAACTAATAATGATATTCCCCACCGTAATCTTCAACATTTAGCCACTAGAGAGAGTGGGAGGTGGGTGCACATCGCAAACTTATTAAATTGTGATTATGCAGGCTCGCCGGTCAGCTGTGTAAACATGCACAGTGTGTTTGAGCGCTCGCAGATCTCACTAAAGAGCTTCAGTTCAGTCAAATCTCCCCTTTATTACAGACAAAACTTTTAACTAAAAAATAACAATAGCCAGCGTTCTACTTACAATACAGCCATTTATTATGTTATTATAAGCTGAGCGATCAGTGGCACTTTCTGACAGTGTTCACTGTCAAGACATTTATGTATTATTAACATGGTAACTGTCATTTCAAAAAGTGTTGTAGCTACATGTTTAAGGTATGTTATAAGGACTGTGCAATATGACCACAATCTCATATCCCAATAATGACATTGATCACAATACAGTAGATTTTCTACAAATTCAGTGGAACTTGCACAAGCAAAAGCTGGTGTCTGTGCGTGTTAGGGCTGGGTTAAAAAAAAAATTGATTCACTGATCAATATCGATTCTGGTTCGAAAAATACGATAGCGATTTAAAAATTCGCGGATGGATCTTTTCCTGCGGCTATGCACTACTTCTCGCGACTGCGCAAGGAGAGCTATAAAAACGTGAGACTGGCGAAACCGAAACCAAGTACAGCCATAGCTGAAGCTGCTCCGCTCAAATCACCGTCTGGCCTAATGGTCAATGTTTGGCAAAACCTCAGTTTTAAAACAAGTTATTTTATAACCAAGCAAAACTAGTACTGATGCAAAGAAATCTCTAAATAAATCGATATCGAATCGAATCGGATCATGACCTTGTGAATCGGATTCGAATCGATTCAGGAAATCAACAACGATACCCAGCCCTAGTGCGTGTTCAACTCCGCCTAAACACATGCTCCAAACACTTCTTGTGCACTCATATGGAACACTAAAGGTGCCACAATTTGCTTGTATTTCTGTTTTTCTGGCCATGTAGTGACATGCGATCAAACACGTCTTTTTATGCCATAAAAGGTGGTGCTTTTTACAGTGTTCTAGCAAGGTGCCTTTACTGGAGTGCTTTGAGTATGTGTGTGTACCACACACAGGCACAAGATCTTGCTTGTGAAAGTTCCACTGTGCCTACACTGATGTGGTGAGTACCACAAACCCTCATCCATACCATGAAAAAATATTGCTGTAAAGTGTATTTTGCCACACTATGAAATAAACGATAGACGTTTTCGTTCTGTCGCATCGCACAGCCCTTGATTTGTAGGCAATATAATATTTTAGAAATAATGATTTTGACCATTTTCATTTTTGAAAATTGGTCAACATTTGCCAAAGTCTTATACAGAATAATACAGAGCTCCCGTTGACCCTCAGTCTATGTTAAATATGTTGTAGGTTCATTGTGTGCTGCTTTTACCTGAGTATATGAGGCAGTTGTGGGCTGCGGTAGATGAACTTGTGCCTGTATCCTAGAGAGCTCTGGAAGGGTACGAACTGGACCTTGTGTCCGTTCAGGCTCTTGGACTGAGCTGCAATGTTGTACAGCTGGACGGAGCGGAGACAGAGAGACAGCATGAGCACACACTCCATCAAGAGAAAGAAGAATGCTGAAAGAGTAAAACGCAGGCTCATTGGGTGGTGACTGATTTCTCTGTCAGTTACCTATGTGGCAAAATGAAAAACATGCAATCACCAAAATAACCGATCCAGTACTATCTCTGGGACTTGAAAATAAGATCCAAACCCGCAAACCAAAGGACCCACAAAAATTGCTAGGCATTATGGGTTTTGTTAATCAGTTTCTCAAGTGGACAGCAGATGTAGCAGGGAGACACCAAAATGAGTGGGTTTAACTCAAAAGTACACCTGTGACTGCTATATATAATTTTTTCACAGATACAGATATGACATGAAAGCGTAACATCAGAAATTTTGAAAGTTACACTTTCATGTTGTATCTGTATTTGTGAAATTAATTCACTGAATTTATTTAGAAAAAAGTTATCAGAATGGGAACTGGCTCCATCTAGTGGTGAATATTAAGAATGACAAGTAACGCTTCTACCTTTTTGCCCAGGTGGAACGGGACGACGGTGTCATCTTCGGCGTGGAGGATCAGCACCGGACACGAGATGTGATTCACACTGACGGAGACAGAGAGCCAATCTATGTGTCTGGATCTAAAATACTAGTAATAGGCCTCATTCACCAAGGTGTAGAATAGGAGACAACCCACTAAGCTAATGTTTTGCCCAAACAGGCTGGCAATGAAGTGTAGAGGTGCTCTTCACCATTGGTAGATTATGTTCTGAATTAGAAACAAATCATAAAATAAGGAAACACTGGTGAAATGTCAGAATATGTATGAACTGCACAACTGGGTCTTGGCCCAGTCGAGGCCCAATGAATTTAAGATGCTAAATATCATCTAGAAACACCAAATTTCAGCTTCATATCAACTCAGAAAAAAAAATGACTAAGTATTTTTAGTTGGGAATGATGAGACATTTTGTCAGCCGAGTAACATGTACATCCATTTCTCCAAATAGTGCCAAAAAGCATATGGTTAAAGTTCCAGACTGAGAAGCAGCAAGGAGTAGTAGTACGTTAACATTTTAATAATACCCATGAAGTCTCTAACTGGACACCAATAAGGTGGAGCTGCGAGGTTGGGGTTCCAAATACAGTGTACAGCAACAAAACCCTTAGCAACCACTGTTGCATGGCAACAAAGCTTTCTGAATTTGGACTTACTGCAACGCCTGTGTGTGTGTGTGTGTGTGTGTGCATGTGTTGCATAAACAAAAGTATGATGGTGTTGTGCAGCTCAAGAGTATATTACACACTCACTTTTCATCACTGGCGAAGCGGATGTCGTTTGCAGTGATGGGATCCAGGAAGAACCAGTCGAAACCCGGCAGATACCTGTACACCTGCAACAACAAACCGTATGTGACACACACACACACACACATGTACGTGCTTTATAAAGAAAATCTGGCAACTTGTTACATCATAACTGAGACAAACTGTCACGTCTCAAGAACACATACAAAAATAATTCTAGAACTATTCCCCACACACGCAGAGGTGTGAGCTGTCTTACCATGGAGAAGGGGTGGCTCTTGGCCTCCTCCCTTATGTTGGTGAAGGGAGACTCCAGGATCAGAGCGTCCGGCGGTGTCCCTAAAAAACAGGAAAAGAGGTAGAGATGTAGTAAGAGGTAATGGGGAGAAGATGAGAGGGAGAAGCGGGGGTGCTTTTGGGGGCGGTTACAGTAGTTGTGAAACACAGACAGGCTGGTGGATGTGTGTGATGAGAGAGAACAATACACATACCTCTGTCACAAAGACGTCTCACCAGGTTGGTCGCCACTCTGGAAAAACAGGAATTAAGACGGTCAGTAACACACCCATACACACACTTATTTGCAGTGCTACAAATATTCATTGTTTCTTGGTGCTTTCAAAAAAGTTATGGGCGAATAAGCGTTCTGAACATTAAGTATATCTCGGCACGCGACCGCTAAAGTTTACCGCGCGGCTTTTTCGTGTGGTATGGGAAAATTTGCATCATTGGGTGTTGTGCTGGCATTATGCCAAGCTACGTGATTGGCCAAAGATACTGTCTATCTCAACGTGCTGTCGCATAGTGGACAAGTATGATCAAATTTTATAGCTTAGTTTATCATCGTTATCGTCATCACATTTTTCTCAATAAAATATTGAGATTGTTTTATCGCCTAGCACTACGGCAAAAGAATATTTTTTCAGTCCCTCTTGACGATGGGCAAAAGAAGCTCTACTAACCCT
>JAVGVS010001426.1:0-21442 GCA_032718565.1 Distichodus sexfasciatus
TTTGTTGCAGCCCTAATGTAAACCTTCGTGTTCTTGGTATCACTCAATGAGATATTGCAGAAGCCAGTTTTACGTCAACATACAGAAGCATTCATCACACAACAAAGTGCAAGAACAATACAATAAGTAGACACTACAATGAACACACACCAATGCAATGGTGGAGAGTGAATGGGATGTAAACCTTATATGATTGATATTGCACATGGTTATATATTGCCATATATTACCCTAGCACCATATAAAAACATAGGTGATTGAATGGTGAATTTAGAGTTAAAGAGTGAACAGTACAGAATTTGGGTGTGCCTACTATGGCACTGAACAGTAAAGAGGAGGCGAAGTGCAGGTGCAATGTAGACGTAGTTTGAGCATATGCTATCAAGAATTATTTAAACTGAGATTAGATTTTAGATCTGCCAGTTGTAAATGAAAATAAGTTCAAGATTCCTATGTATAGACATTGATATTAAGCGACTAACATGCAAGTGTAGAAATCTCAGTAAAATTTATGCTGCCTGTCAGAAGTTTTTGCACACCAAGATTTTCTACATTTGCATGCTGGTCGCTTAATAATAGTACATTGTTAGTAAATATTAAGAAAGTTTTATGCACACGTAGAAAATCTCAGCATGTGCGAAATGTTTGACAGGTAGTGTATATTTTACTGTGATGTTCTACAATTGTATCTTAGTCAAAAATATGCAAAATATGGAGCACATTTTTAGTAAATATTAAGTAACTTGCACATGTAGAAAATAGTGTGTGCACAAATGTTCGCCATCATTACTGAGATTTGCTTGTTAATCACTTAATATGGATCACATTTTTAATAGATATATAGCAAGTAACATGCACATATCGAAAACCAGGTTGTGTGAAAACTTTTGACAGGTAGTGTGCAGGTTATTGAGATTTTTGGCATTTGTATGTTAATCACGTAACATTAAGTGACTTGAACATGTAGAAAATGTCCTCCCAAAACTGTCTAAGTTCCCCACTAAAGAAGTGTTATATTACAAAATGGTATCTGACGAGAACAACATTTCTGTGGTAACCATTTGGGCAGCGTGCCAAAAGCATTCACCCTACCCCATCCTTTAGGGGCCATGTATGACACTCCCAGGGAGGGTACAATCTGACTCGACCCACCTGTCAGGCTTTTAACACGTAAATCTTCAAGGGACACACCCCAGGAACAACCTGTTGAATTTGTTACCCAGTCGCTTTATCCCTTTAAAACTGGTTATTAACCTGATCAAATATTGCCCGGTTTGTGAAAAGTTTTTGTGTCGCCTCCATTTCTTAATGCTATATATTAAGCGGTTTATTAAAGGGGATTCCCTTTGTGCAGTGTGAGGCTACTGCGACATTTCACCGTACAAAAGGAACATCTGACTCAGTCCCAAAGGTCCAATCAATGAGCCGTGGCACAGATGGACTGAGGTGGAAAAGTTCTATTGGGGTCTTCCAGGGTATGCTCCCCCGGGTACGGGAAACTCCTGGCTCATTAAAGGAGTAGCTCGTTAATCTGTGCCCCCGTGGGAGGTGGCAAGGCTCCTGGTGGGGATGCTTAGTTCTGATGAGGGTCCTTAACTTTGCCATTTTCCAGAGAGTACAGGGACATTTCAGGGACACTTATAAATCCACTTCAAACATCCAACATCTAAGCACTTACTTAAAGAAACTTGTACAAGAACTGAACCCTTACGATATATTATGTCAACTTAGATGTTCCCTGTTCTTCTGAAGTGGTTGTGTTACAGGTTCCATTTGGGGAGTCCTGAACACTTGATGTACTTAGCAGACCTACTTAACCTGTCTGGCAAACTTGTAGCCTGCTGATTTGTTGTGCAAATTAGGGCTGGGCGATATGGACCAAAAATCATATCTCGATATTTTTTGGTAAATGGCGATATACGGTATATATCTCGATATTATTTTGGGTGAAGTAATAACAAAAACCAATTCTGGGTCAAAGCCACATGTACCAACTGTCACAGGGGCACTTTTATTAAAAACAAACTAAAATATATATTGAATAAAAATGCTTTCTGATTAAAAAATTAAGTGTAAATATAACAGATACAGAGCAGAAAGAACGAGTGTCAAAGTGCTTCCTCTTTTACAATAACCTGTACAAACAACAAAACTGACTGAATAAAATTGTTCAACTCCTGGTCAGTGTATCCTGTGCAATTCTCAAATAACAAGTCAAATACTGAGAAAATAAATAACAAGCTTGGGCCTAAGAAAAAAAAAAAGTTGGTTGTCAGTTGAGTTCATGGACGGTAGGGATTTTTCTCCACAGTGGCAGCAAGGGATGGGAAATTTATTTTATTTGTTATTTTCCTTTACAGCAGTGATGTTATTTTTTCATAACAGTGCCTACCTGTATGGCGTCACATCACTGCCAAAACTAGAGCGCGCAAAATGGCTTGCGCAAAAAAAATTGTGGGCGCAAATTTCAAAGGCGCGAGCGCAAATGTGAAACTCGAGAGCACAAAATTAAGAATCGAGTGTGCGGTTATGATAATATTGTGTGCAAGCTCTATTTTTCCTGTCGCGAATGACTTTTTTCCTCTCAATGTGTTAAATGCCCTCGCACGCAAAGTAGATTACCGACGAGCGGCTTTTTTTTCTCGAGTGAGATTTTTTCGCACGAGGTTTGAAAGGGGCAGGTTTTGGCAGTTTGGGGACAGACAGGTGGGCAAGGGGAGCCATTGATTGCGTGCTTATTAAACGTGTAAGACCTAACTATTAAATTATTATTATAAGGTCGATAAACTCTTAACTTGCGTTTAACCTACCTGCCGCTGTTCCTCTTCCTCCGTCATCTTCGGTAATCTACTTTGCATGTAAGGCCATTTAACACATCGAGAGGAAAAAAGACTTTCAAGGGAGGAAAAATATAGTTTGCACGCAATATTATCACAACCACGCACTCGACTGTTAATTTTGTGCTCTTGAGTTTCATACTTGTGCTTGCGACTTAGTATGACTTTACCGCAAAATAAACTATATCGATATAAACGATATTGTGTAATCCTATATCTCGTAAGAAAATATATATATTTTAAAAACCCGATATATCGCCCAGCCCTAGTGCAAATATCCAATATCGGAACACAGAACCCCAAATAAGCAGTAACCTGAAGAGGCGAAAATTGTTTTAAATTGTTTCTTCATTGTTACTCCTTGCAGGCTCTGATGCACTACGCCGGGAGCAGGAACTCGCTGGAGCACGGCCTGTCCCTTTTGGAGGTGTATTGTCTCTCAATCAACTGTTTTGCAGCGGCGCGTCCTCAACTGACCTCCGACTCGGCCAGCGTCGCCCTCGTGCTGAAGAGGCTTGCGCTGTGAGTGACGATTCCATGGGGAACGTGCCCATATTTTAGGGACTTCATTAAGCCTACCGCATTTTAACATACACACTGCTCTTATCTGTGAACAAGCTCCGCTTTTGGTTTCTCAGTTTGGAAAGTGAATCTAGCCTAAGTTCCGACTTGTGTTGATGGAGCTGATCTTGATTGTGGTGATCTGTGATATGTCAGATTTTTATTTGTTTCTTTTGTTACTTTTATCTTCATTAGGAGTTGCTTTGAGTTGCTGCTTTCCGTACCTCAGAATGAGATCCCTATTGAAGCTTGGCTGCAGTTTCATGGCTCAGTTCAGGTGAGATGCTGCTCCAACCAACTCTTTCTTTTAATAAATTAAGAGACTTAATACATTTATTCTAGTGGCTGTTATAAGTATGTAATTATTGAAATACCCATACACAACTGCCCTTTCTGACACAGTGTCACACAGTTATACTGATTTTTTCGATGTTTCAAGATGGAATGCCATCTAGAATTTTTGTCCCCGTTGTACTCCAGTATTTGGTGTAGTTGGATGAAGTTTTGATGTATTTATTTTTGTCCCCGAAGGCGGCGCACGAAGCCATGCTGCAGTACGGGAGCACGGACCTACAGGCCCTGGTGCAGATCACAGGAGAGGGCGGAGCCTGGAGTAACCCTGCCCTTGTCTCACTCCTCACTGGACAGCCTACAGATGATGAAGAGGGTTGGTGACTTTATAGTAGCGCTTGCCAATTAATTGATCAATACTAAGAACTGTCATTCAAAACCTATAATTGACGTAATCTTCCCTAGTCGCTGAGGCCTGATTTTTAAACTCGTCTTTCTTAGTGAACACCTACCTGGCTTTGGAGGGCGAGGGCTTCCTGGAGATGAGGATTAAGCACCTGGAGAAAGTGGGTGAGGTGGAGAAGGCTCTCATCCTGACTAAAGCCTGTGGGAACTGCAGCCTGTTGCCCAGTCAGGCCACCTTTCGTCAAACCTTTGTCATGCAGCTTTGCCAGCTCCTGCCCAATGAGGACGCCATTTTGGAAGTAATGCAAATTTTTGCTAAAGTTTCTCTTTACCTTGTGTATCAAAACTGTTTCATAGTGAAAATGACTCTGCTTATTGCATGAAGTCAGTCTCTCTTTCTGTTAGATCTCCAAGCTGGAAGGAAAAGATGTTCTGGACATCATATGCAACATGGAGACAGAAGGTGACGAGAACACAGCTTTCATCCTTTGCACCACCTACTTCACCCAGCAGCTCCAGCAAGAAAGCCTCACCTGCTCCTGGTGTGTTTACAACCTTTAATACACAAACCTGAAAACCATATCCTGTAATCACACTGCAATCACAAACAGTTGAGTCATACTTTGTCATTTTTAAGTGTATTTGTCTGAAACTTCACCTACTCTGCACTGTCATTGTCATAGTTAAAATGTTATGTTTTATCAGTGTTGCTCCCTTTTGACGAATTAACAATGGAACAAAGCTTTAGCATGTTTTCTTTAGTATGACAGTAACTCCAATGCCCTTAGATGTCATCAGAGGACTTAATTTGATTTCTCCTTTTGTTGGCAATGACCGTAATGGCTGCTTTTGTGCTACTTCTGCTTGAACCCTCTTCATCACCCCTTGCAGCTATATTTCTTGATTGTGTTTTTTTTCTAGGGAGTTGACTCTTGTTTGGAGCAAACTGCAGAGGAGGATTGATGGATCGCTGGAATTATTTCTGGAACGATGCCTTCAGTTTGGGGCTATAGCAAAGACAGTCCTCCATTTGCTGTACCTCATCCGAGTAATCCAAACAGAGGTACACAATAGAGATTATCTACATACAGATTTATTCCTCATTTAGTTATTTCTGTAAATAGGTTGTGCTTTGGATGTGTGATAGACTTGAAATCAACTTTGACCACTAAATGTCTTTATTCCCACCCCTTTCCCCAGACTATGGGCTTTGGTCTGCCAGTGTCCATTGAACTTTGTGTGAAAGCCCTTCAAATTCCAAAGCAAGAGGAGGTTGAAACCAAGTCCACAATCTGTAAAATTGTGTCCTGCCTCCTTTCTGATGATCTAGAGGTCCTGAGAGCCTGCCAGCTGACAGAGTTCCTTTGGAGCCCTTCTCAAGAGGTGTTTGACAACCTTGAGGAACTCTACCGGCGCCCCGACCAGAAGTACGATGAAGAGAATGCCATCATCCCCAATTCCCTTCGCTGTGAACTGTTACTTGCGCTCAAAGCCCACTGGCCCTTTGATCCTGAGTTCTGGGACTGGAAAACTTTAAAGCACTACTGTGTTAGGCTGCTCGGATTGGAACCTGAGGAGGAGGAGGAAACCGCAGTGCCGGAGGACACAAACAGTGTTCTGACAGTGACAAACGCAGAAGAAGAAGGGGATGAGGAGGCTGAGAAGGAACAGGAGGACAGTGAGGCAGATGAATGCAGTTCTGCTGAAACAAAGGAGCATAAGGACAAGGCGACAATGTTGCAGCCTCACACCAGCCCAAAGAAAGCTCTGCTCTGGATTTCAGATGCGGCCGAACCATGCCAGCGCTACAAGTTCCTCTGCCAGATCTGCCAGAAAGAGGTGATTGAGCCACGCCTGTGCCATCACGCCAGAAAGCATGAACTGAATGGTGTGTGGACCTGCCCTGTGTGCCTGCAGAAATTTGAAAGCAAGCAAGCGTTTCTGACCCATTCCAAAACGCACCTCCAGAGGCCTTCCAGAGTCCATCATTTACAAAAGAAAAAGGTGAAAAAGAAGACGAAAGAGTCTGAAGTCGACACCACAGATGAGGAGGATTCAGATGACCTGGAACCTGGACAGATACCCTTGGACCCATCCCTTGTCATGTATTACCAGTCCACCCACGATCCTGTTGTGTTGGAACACATTTTGGAGCAAGCTGCCAGTGTGCCTAAAAAGCAAGCGGACGATGACTACATTACGTTCGACTACATCAGTACTCACTACAAGCTGCAGAACCGTGACACTTACTTCTGTCCCGCCACTGACTGTTCAAAGAACTTCAAACTCATTAAGTATTTAGGGGTTCATCTGAAAAACGAGCATGATGACACCGACGCCAATGTCAAGCATTACATGGAAATGAAAGCCCGGCGGGAGAAGTGCACCTTCTGTCGTCGGACTTTTATGACCGCCCATCACCACCGGAAGCATCGGCACGTGCATTACGGAGAACGGCCTTACACGTGCCTGGTAGTGGGTTGCGGTGCCAGTTTCAACACCACCAGCGAGCTTGTTATTCACAAACACAGCCATGGCTTCCAGCTCACCTACCGATGCGAACTGAAGGACTGCAGGATGTCCTTCTGTGACCTGGGTCAGCTGTATCATCACGAGGCTCAGCACTTCCGTGACGCAGCGTATACCTGCACTAGCTCAGGATGCAAAAAGTTCTATTACTCTCGAAAGGAGTTCCTTAAGCACTTATCCACCCATGGCATTACATTCACAGAGGAAGACTTTGAGGGGCAGAGAAAGGCGAAACGGAAACTGTTAGTGCCTTTTGACGATGACTGCACCGATACCGGTACCAACGAGTCCCACAAGCCGAATAAGAAACTCTCAGTGAACAGCAACAACACGGTCTCGCCACCGCAGCTCTTGAAACGTAGACACTTGACTCATGTCACTGTGTGTTTTGATGGAAAGAAGTTCACCTGTGGATGGGAAGAATGCGGCAAAACCTTTGGCAGTGCCAGGGCAATCCAGAAACACTTAAAAACAGTTCATTCTGAAAAGGTTAAAGCAGAGGAGAAGGTGAACAAAAAAATGGAAGATGAGACCTGCTCAGAGGGCGAGTCTAAAGAAACCAAAAACTGTCAAGAGAAAAATCAGTGTAACCCATCTACCTGGGATAAGACTTCAGAAAATCAGGATAACACCTCATCTTCAGATGTTTCATGTGATGGAGCAGCTGCTTCAGAACTTCCTCCTCTTTCTTGTCTCCCAGAACTCAGCAGTGCGTTGACGGAAGTTGTACAAGGCCTTAGCACTCTGAGCCTTAATTCCATTGTTTCCAGAAGCTCCCAAGGTCCTTCCCGTAGGCACGCTTCAAGATCAAAGGTGTCGCAGGTGACCTCTTCCACTACTTTGAATGCTGTGTCCCCTTCAAAAGCAACCCCCAACAAAGCAGAGCAGAAGGTTCACCAAGCAGAAGCTGATGGGGAGAGGAGGTCACTGAAAAGTGAATCTCCCTTGAAGGCTGAATCGTCTGCTCCGTATGCTACATCTAAAGACCCTGTTCTTCAACAGAGTCAAACTGAAAGCACCTCAGTTCGTCATCTCAGCACAAAGCCTTATGCTTGCAATATGGAGGGCTGCGGCTACGCCAGTATGACCAGCGGCTCTTTAATGTACCACTTCATAAAAAAGCATGGCTACTCCCAGGAGGACGTTAAACTAATGGACATTTTTCATCCTCTCAAATTCAAGCCTTTCAAGTGCCACATCTGCTCCAACTCCTACAGGGAACGGAGAAAGCTGAAGATCCATTATCTCACAAAGCATAACATAAGCAAGGGCGCAGTGGACCAGCTGACTTATAATTGGGAACAGAAGGTTGTGGATGCTTTGCCCGCAGTGTTGCCATCTGATCCCAAACAGGAGAATGTAGACGGTTCTGTACTTCTGAGGATCGAGGAGGTCCCTGGTGAAAAAAAGGGCATCCCCAGTTGCAAAAACGGAGTTCGTCGTGCATGGAAGAACAAAGTTTTGAGAAGAAATTGTAAAATT
Organism: Distichodus sexfasciatus; assembly: GCA_032718565.1. NCBI lineage: Eukaryota > Metazoa > Chordata > Actinopteri > Characiformes > Distichodontidae > Distichodus > Distichodus sexfasciatus. Next base: position 8,106 of record JAVGVS010001426.1, read on the forward strand.
ATGAAAGGGGCAAGCAAACGTTTTATGCCGAATTGGAATCTTTGCAAAAGCGACCCAGAGGATAAGTTCTACCCCTGCATCCACGAGGGCTGCAGTTCTTTCTTTCTGAAGAAGTACAATTTTATGAGGCACCTGAAGACTGTCCACCGCTACGACTGCTCCCAGTTAAGTTACCAGAAAGAGTTATTCCCCTGCAACCACAATGGATGTCATAAGCTATTCAGTCACCTCTCAAGCCTGTACAGACACTACCGCAAAGTACACCAGATAGTGGAGGATCCCATTCCGAGGTTTAAGTGCACATATGCCAACTGTAATGCAACATACCACCTGAAGAGCAGTCTCTTGCGCCACACCAACCAGATTCACCAAAACCAGAGGCCAGTGGACCCCCAAGACCTGTCTTCAAACTACAAGTTTAGTACTAGCTACCGTAAGCATGTTTTCTACCAACGTAGCAACCAGTCCCATCCGCTCGTGGTGCGACTTCAAAGCGCGCACAAAAGAGACGGGTCGGGTGGTGGCTGCCAGAAGAAGCTGATCATCACCACCACATCATGTTCTCCTCCTAAGTCCAAGCTGTCCCAAAACTCACCTCCTATAAAGAAGACGTTACGACGTAGCCTCAAAGATCCTGTCGCCACTCAGGTAGAGGACAGCTGTTATTCCAATGAAAAAGCCACAAAGAAGGAGACAGACACAGACCACGTCCAAAAAACAAATTCTAAGGAAATAGGCGGCACGTTTGTTTATCGAACACCAGAAGAAGCTTTGCAGATGTGCCAAGATCGATGTTTACCAGTGGCTTACCCATGCATGGTGCAGGACTGCGACTCTGTGCTCTCAAGATTGAGCAGCCTGAACCGACACTACGTAAATGTCCACAAAATGGTTCGTACCTTGCTGACCAAAAACGAGGACAAACTATACTACACCACCGAACAATTGGAGGAACTGATACAGAAGAAATCGGCAGTCTCTGCTTTGCCGGATTTAGCCAGAGTTCCTAACGGCGTCCTGAAAATGGAGTACCAAGCCAAGCGTGAAAATCCCGGAGGACCCTCCCTTCCCATGAGCCTCCACTCCATCAAAACTGAATCGATGGGTCAGGAAGTGCTGGAGTTTTCAGGAGAAGAGCTCCCTGCAGACAGCAGCGTGATGATTGGGGCAGACGATGTGTTGTATGGGGATTCCAATGGGCATACAGATGACCTTCATAAGCAAGGAAACCCAAATCAGGAGGAGCAAAATAATAATAGTAATAACAATAATAATAAAAAAACGCCCTCTCCAACCCCAACCCTTGTGCTGCCATCGCCGCTGGACCTTTCTCCACCATCGACCCTCAGAGTAACTGTCGACACAGCTTCCCTAGACCATATGAGCAGGGAAAACAAGCTTGTTGGCGTACCTGCTGCAATCTGTAGCGTCCCTGCAAACCCTACTCCGACTCGTCAGCCCCTGAGGCGGAAAAATTCGGAACTCCCGGATCCAACACCACCGCCGCAGCCACCCCCGTTTGGTGTGGCACTTCCGGCCCCCCCAAAAGATGTTGGGGGGCACAGCCTAGCCCCGCGGGTATTTGATATAGCAGCTTACAAACCTTTGGGCTTCGAATCCTCGTTTCTCAAGTTCATCCAGGAGAATGAGGATCTTGTTAAATGCAACCCACGTTGCACCGTGACTGTTCTCAACCCCTGCTTCAAAGTCGACCCTGCTTCCCGTCGTCGTGAATTGTTCAGACGCAATGGCTCAGTCAAAGAGAACAATGAGATGGGAGTCAGACCACCTGTCGCCCGCACTCGTCGTATTCGACCATCCCAACTCAAACCTTTGCTACACCCGGCCGGTGATAGCAGCGGCGGCTCAGCCCAGAACCTCAGGTTCATTTTGGAAAGGGCTGTGAGAGGGTGCGGAGACCAAGCGATAAAGCAGCTCCAGTTCCTCAGGCCTGTAGTTGTCCTTGAAAGACCCAGACCTTCCACCTCAATGCTCAGTCGTTTACCCTCTCAAACGCAAGAGTGAGCAGTTGCTGCTGCTTGGGACTGTGTACAGGCGAAAGCGCCTCACCTTTTTTTTTGTAGTGATCTGAAAGACTTCCACAGTATTTTTTAAATGTCGTTATTACAACTAATTGGTTATCTGCCAAAACTACCGAAAATTATGTACTTGGATTGCCATACGTTGTGTTTATATGTGTAAATAAGATCCAATAAAACCAGTCTGAAAATGAAACTTGAGGTTTGTAGTGATTGAGTTTAATCAGTGATTTATTAATCCACATGGGGGCGTTTGGTTGTTTCAGTTGCCCAGGTTGAGAGTTTACAATAAAATTACTGTAGATAAAACTTTAACAATAAATCAAATATTTGGAGGAGCAGTGGGTAGCTGATGTGCAGCATCCGGGAAGCAGTGCTTGGAGAATGCTACCTTGATCGTGAGTACCTCAGAGACTTGAACCAGCGACCTGAGATGTGAATTTTCATTTTTGAGAAAAAAATATACAATCAGTGCTTTTGTTGCCTATTCAGGAAATGTTCACAAAGTTTATAGAATATATACAACTACTGATTTAAAAAAAAAAAAATAAAAGTTTTAATAAATAGACTAATTATGTGGTGGAGTCTTATTGTAATTAGTGTAATATAAGAAAGTTTCTTTTGGTGAAGCCGCATTAGTCTGATGGCATGTCGTTCTTCTACCACATTAACAGACTAATAAATTGATGCATCAAAAACACCAGTAAAATATATACCAGTAATAAATATATAAATATCTTCTTTCCAAATAAATAAACTCTCCAAGTCATATTTATGCATAATATATGATTTTGGTGTGCAGAGGATACCAGGTATTTGGATTATGCTGCACGTTTTGTAAAAAGTAGTTTTTATTTCTCATGTTTTTCAGAGAGAAAATAGTTTCAACTTCAAAGTACTCCTGTTAAAAATCGAGTTACAATTACAAAGTACAGAATATCACGATATTTCAAGGAAATCTGCATAGATTTGTTGTGATATACCGTACAAGACCTGTGAAAGTAAGTACTTGAAAATGCGCAGCTAGTCTTTTCAGTTGCTATAACATCAGCCGAGAACTCGATCGTGTCATCTCAGAATATCGCGAGTTTCTTGCTGTATTGGTCTGATTTATGACGACTTTTAGAGCCAATTAATTAAATATAATTTATAATTAAGACTCATCCTTGTTTTAATAACTTAGGTAACTTAACTAATCATTAAAGCCTAAGACTGAATGCTAAAGCTACAACGGTAGTAAGCACTGGTCCGTCTATGTTAACGGCCCTGGTTTCTAGGGGATTTTAATTTATGATTGCGGATTACACAAACCAGATTAACGGAATGTACTGTGACAAACACCTTGTGAAATAAATAAGTTTTTGTTAATTTTTCTGTTAAGTTAATGTTTTAACCTCAATTCGGTTTTCCCCAGCAAAAAGTCCAATAATATAAAACTCAAAATAATATAAATAGACCGCTGTTCGACCTCCATCATGGCGGTTGCATTCGTGTTTAATTTTTTTGTGTTTGTGTTTTTTGTATTCTGATGAAAATGAAATTGCTCAGGCTCACAGAGTTTATTTTGCGGAGAAAATGTGGCCTCTTGCTGGATTTGACCGTCAGGTGGTGCTGGACAACTGAACAGAACTTTAACAGACAATGGGCATCATTTTAAAGTAATTTGTTCTTAAAATCCAGAAATGTTCACCAAGATTCTGACATTCACCAATATTTTGGGGGGTTAAATGTTTGAACAGCAATCTTAATTTCTCACGCAAGATGCAAACATTCTATTGCATGCCTTTTTGTATAAAACTAATGGACATTTCTTCAATTTGCAGTTGTATATTAATACTGTTTAAATATCTTTTTTCTTTAAAAACACGTTTAAGAAACTATTGGTGAATGATCATTGTTTGTGCTTGTGTCTTTGTTGTGAGCACTAGGCAACACAAATGAATTGTGAAGTTTAATTAGTATCACCACATGCCAGTTTTGAAAACAACTGCAACAAGTAATCGGTATAAAACTCTAACAGGTGTTTTACTTATCGTTGGGTGCTTACGTCGTTACGTTAGTTCCCTAATTTCTTTACGTAAAATCACGTCGCCTGCACCTCGTTTTCGAAAAAAAACGTGGCTAAGCGTTTCCATCATGGCGTGGTCCACTCAGGAATCTAAACAGCAACGTGGGACAAATTTCACACTCAAGAGCACCAGGAAAAGTGGATTATTTGCAACACAAACCTCTCCTGGCACCGCAGAAACAACGTCTTTGCGTCAGCGGTGAACAGAAGAGAAAACGCGTTGGATCAGCGGACGAGGCAAGATACAGAATGGTAAGTTGGCGTTTGTTTTCATTTAACAAATTATTAATATGTATAATTAAGGACAAAACGTTAAAAATGAGTCTTACGAGATTATCTTACGAGTTATACGAGAGTCCATGCATTCACTTGAGAAAAAGTTTTAATGAGGAAAAAGTTCAGTCACGTTTTTCCGAACTTGTGGTCACATTTTGGTGAAAAAATCTTTCATTTTAATTAATGAAATAGTTTTCATTGGTAGATAATTGTTTATAAATAAAGTTGATCGTTTTCATGGGGAAAATGCATTTTTTTGAACTGACGAGATTACAGTCGTACACGTGTTGCTGCCGCGCCATAATTTTAAAAGTGGTTTGACTTAAGTCATAACGTGAAAATATTACTTTACAACTCCAAAATACATTATAACGCAAAAACATTACGTTATAATGATAAATTATCACGTGAAGACGTGAAACCATAGGCCAAACAGTCTCACGTTATTTGTGATATATTATTAAATAAATATATCAGTGTAAATTAAGTAATTTCTCAGTTGCTATAGTTTTGATAGTGAGCTTATGCCCTTTCATGAGGTCATACTTTAAGCATATGGCGGTTTACGGATATTGTGGAGAAATAAATAATGCAGCCTGTTTTTGCCCTTTTTTATTATAGGAATGTACTTTATAATGTAAATGTGTCTTTAATGTAGTACAAGTGTATTGTAAGGATAATGAGGAATTTCTGAAAAATAGGCTTGTATTCTTTCAAGACGTTTAGTGCTATTTCAGACATAAGAAATGCTTAACACAAATTATACGAGTACTTAAATACAGCCCATTTGACAGTTTTCTAAGTACAAGGGAATACACTTAATTTTATTCTTAAATGGGCTTCAATAAACTTTGCGTTTGTACAATCCTGTTGTCATTTCAGTTTATCAATAACATTATAATAGGAATAATACACAATTAAATGAGCCAGGCCCAGTCGATTTTAAAGTTTACGTCAAATAAGGAAGTGATTTTGAAAACTTTATTGCAAAAATTGATTATAATAATCACCAACCTACAAAAATAGAAATAATTACAAGAAATAAATCAGAAAGAGTAATATGAAAAGAATGATTGTTTATTTAAATAAGGAGGGAAAAAAACAACAGATACAACTTCAATCATTTTTATGTACAAACAGATAAAGTCTCATACATGTACAGTAGTAAGATTTAGCAGCTGAAAAAGAAAAAAACAAAATATGTAAACCATTTACTTTGTTAGAAAAACATTACAGTTTAAATAACTGGACAAAAAAAATCTTATTTTTCAGAATGATCATTTCCTCAAAAATTTGGTCAACATCAACAAAGACAGCTCATTAAATTTACGCATAAAGCAGCAAAAGACCATAATCAACTAAATTAACACAAATCAACCTTTCTGGGCTGTTAGAATGTACATATTATTCCAATATTTTCAGTGTATGCGCTGTTATAGTGATATTACATTATTTCAAAAATAGATTTGGTCTTGATTAATGTGAAAAAATTTAAACTATTTAACTTAATAAAACTGCAATGTTGGGCTCATTTCATTCATATTTCAGACAGCTCCAGTAAATGCACAAATAAGCTCACATATACACATTTTAGTCCCTTTTATGGGGAACACCTGATGCTCCGAGTTGTGTCACACGCTTCTTTAGTACAACAGTAACGTCCTGTCCTTCCAAATGTAAACCCTCTTTGATGTGGACATGCCCAACATGAACAAAACTGCATGCTGTTAAAGATGTTAAAATATTACAGTAAAAATGAAAATGTTTCTTACACAAAACAATGAAGAATTGGAAATCCATGCAAAACTCTCGTGGTGTTTATTCCTCGTGCTAAACCACTAGTGATTATGCTCAGTATATTCAACATGTTTAATTGCACCTATGTGTTGAAAAAAAACCACACACATACACACAAGAAAATATTATAATTGACGGTATCAGAACGCCCAGAACTATCACACATATACACAGCTTAAATTCTTTTTTCCTCGTAAATTTTAAATATGAACGTGGATACAATAATTCTTTAAAACCCCATTATATACTGACTACTGACTAAAATTATTCAGCTACCTCCTTCTCCTAAAATCTTTAGACTGACCCAAAAACTACTTGACCAAGTACAGGTTTGTCTGATCCAGATTTAAAACAGATAAATAGATTTGACTTTTTTTATTCACAAATATCAATATTTGATTACAAGGGATTTATTGCAAGTCTTCATCAACGGATCTATTACATACACTGAAGCCGACGTGCCAAAAGTCAGAGAAATAAGTACAGTACAGTATTGCTTAATATGTGCCACTCATATATCCGTCTGACTTCTCATAAAGTGAGTCTGATTTGCTAGTGAAGTATTGCTTTGTAAAAACTTCTATGATATTATGATTAATGATATGACTCTTAATAAGACTGCTGGCCAAACAAACAAAAAAGTTCATTCTAGTTTACAGCTATATATTCTCCAACATATTTGGTTGATAGGTTTACTACTAGCTAAGTAAATAAAATAAAAAAACTTTAATAACATTTTTAGAGAAAATAAGACATTGTAACAACCTCCCAGACTCCAGCAAACTTTTGGAATGTGCAAAGAGATATCATAAAAGCTCAAATAGAAACATTCTGTATGGGATCTAAACGTGATTAATAGGGATTAAAAAAAACTTAATCGTTAAAAAAAATCTTTAAAAATTGCACACTAGGGTTGCTAACTTTGACAAAGGCCAATTAGAGACTCCAAATGAATTAAAGTGAGTGATTATTTGTAATTGTCTAAAGCAGAATTTGCTCATTTGGTTACCAGACTAGTTGTGAGTATTTGGAAAATCTTCCCAAACTAGTCCTTAAGATGCTTGATAGAATGACTATATTAACTGTGAGTAAAAAAAAGACCTCTGTACTGCTAGAGGTAAAGTTTTCCCCAAACATTAGCAAACCTTTTTATGTTTGTTTTTTATGTTGCAACAAAGTGATTATATTAAAACAGTGGAACACTGACTAAAGATGACAAAGTGGCTCCTTTACTCAGAACTTTCACTTGCTGTTTTAGTGCAGATTTGCATTTGACTTTGCATATGTTGTGTCCCCTCCCCAATTTGACCCTGGTGTCTCCATCCATCTCGGTTTCAGGTCATTTTTAAAAACCATTCAAGCATGTTAGCCAACAAGGGAACGCAAGGGGAAAGTGGGGTGAAGGGGTAAGTCTGGGTTGGTGTGTATCCACGCAGTGCTGATTGTGTGTGTGTGTGTGTGTGTGATAGATAGAAGAGGAGGAAGGGCAGTCATTCACAGTCTCTCGGCTATACAAGTGGATGTATCGTGCCAAGAAAATCACTACAAGGGGAAGGTGAAAGAAAACAAAACAGTAAGTAGAGTCACTTTTTCTAAACCTTATTATTCCAAAATTAAAAACCATGTAACAATGTACTTAAGTATGAAACCAATGCTTTTTCACATTGTGTTTCCTTTAGCAAAATACTGAGTCGCTACAGTGTTAGTCACTGTTTATCATGACCTATAGAGTAGCTTACAATGAAATTAAGACGTTTTTGGCCAAGAAGGAACAAATTAGGATTAGTGGCTCTTAGTATGTTTTTAGTCTTAACTAGTATAGTGTGAGTCAAAAAAGGACCTCTGTAAATTTCCCTCAAACTTTAGCAAATGTTGAGCAATTTTGAAAAAACCTTTTCTCTGTTGTAACAAAGTGATTGTTATTACAATAATCTTAAGTGTGTAGCTAAAATTGATTGACGTGAAGTACAGTTTTAATACTGTGATCATCGCTGTTAAATTTTATCCTTCACTGTTAAAGTCGTCAAGCATTGTTAATGTAAAAATATTATTTAAGATTATTGCCGTTTCCCACGGTATGTTAGCTACATGTGCGGTCAATAATATAATCACTGTAGCAAAATTAATTGGGAAAGCAGAAGTGAAAGATTTTTCAAAATATGCCAAAGCTAAGAACAAAAAGTACAGACGCGTCCCTTTTTGACTCTCAGTGTACACGGATAGTAACCCAAGTAGCAAAACGTTTTTGGTGACGTGACTGTTTAAACAATTTCGATTGTCATCACTGGAACACTACATTCGGCTTCTCCTATTAGGGGTCGCCACAGCGGATCAACTGCCTTGTTGTCTGGCAAAAAGTTTTACACTGGATGCCGTTCTCACACAACATGGAGTAAAGAGGACAAAGCTTCCCCCAAAAAGGTACAAAAACACACCATCTCAAACACAAGAGCGTAAAGGAGAAAAAATTATAAACAATACAAATTCACCTTTAATTTGACAAAACCCCTTAGATCACATCCTAAAAGCCAAAAATGAGCAAAACTCTGAACCGAGAGCAGGGTCCAGGATTTGATTCTTAAAGTTCCGGCAGGTCCAGCACATCTTCAGCTAGGAAACGAACAACGCACTTCCTTCAGCAGCTCCCTTGTTCACTCTATTCTTCACTGTCCTCCTTCAGCTCCTTTAGCCCCAACTTGCTAGTTTAGTGCAGATTTGCATTTTTCTTTGCATATGTTGCGCTCAAACAGCCGGACAAGCTAACTTTATCACTCGCTCCTTCACTCACTATCTTTCAGGTCTGTCTTTTAAACCGTTCAAGCATGTTAGCCAACAAGGGAATGCAAGGCGAAAGTGGGGTGAAGGGGTAAGTTTGGGTTGGTGTGGATCTACGCATTGCTGATACTGTGTGTGTGTGTGACAGATAGAAGAGGAGGAAGGGCAGTCATTTGGAGTCTCTCGGCTATACAGGTGGATGTATCGTGCTGAGAAAATCACTACAAGGGGAAAGAAAACAATACACAAGTAAGCACTTTTTCTTAACATTATTTTTTCCCAAACTAAAAACCTGTAGCAGTGTACTTAAGCATGAGACCAATGCTTTTTTTACATTAACTTTTCTTTGGCAAGGTGTTCCTCTACAGGTCACTGCCTCCAGTTGCTGAGTGTTCAGACTAATACATATAGGGTCCAAATTTCACTCACAAAAAACACTCAGTAACTGGTGGCACGTGTGGAGGAACACCTTGCCAAAGAAAAGGCAATAATGTAAAACACGTTTTGGCTTCATGCTTTGCATCACATTGATTTAAGTTTGCAAAAAACTAATAATGATATTCCCCACCGTAATCTTCAACATTTAGCCACTAGAGAGAGTGGGAGGTGGGTGCACATCGCAAACTTATTAAATTGTGATTATGCAGGCTCGCCGGTCAGCTGTGTAAACATGCACAGTGTGTTTGAGCGCTCGCAGATCTCACTAAAGAGCTTCAGTTCAGTCAAATCTCCCCTTTATTACAGACAAAACTTTTAACTAAAAAATAACAATAGCCAGTGTTCTACTTACAATACAGCCATTTATTATGTTATTATAAGCTGAGCGATCAGTGGCACTTTCTGACAGTGTTCACTGTCAAGACATTTATGTATTATTAACATGGTAACTGTCATTTCAAAAAGTGTTGTAGCTACATGTTTAAGGTATGTTATAAGGACTGTGCAATATGACCACAATCTCATATCCCAATAATGACATTGATCACAATACAGTAGATTTTCTACAAATTCAGTGGAACTTGCACAAGCAAAAGCTGGTGTCTGTGCGTGTTAGGGCTGGGTTAAAAAAAAAAATTGATTCACTGATCAATATCGATTCTGGTTCGAAAAATACGATAGCGATTTAAAAATTCGCGGATGGATCTTTTCCTGCGGCTATGCACTACTTCTCGCGACCGCGCAAGGAGAGCTATAAAAACGTGAGACTGGCGAAACCGAAACCAAGTACAGCCATAGCTGAAGCTGCTCCGCTCAAATCACCGTCTGGCCTAATGGTCAATGTTTGGCAAAACCTCAGTTTTAAAACAAGTTATTTTATAACCAAGCAAAACTAGTACTGATGCAAAGAAATCTCTAAATAAATCGATATCGAATCGAATCGGATCATGACCTTGTGAATCGGATTCGAATCGATTCAGGAAATCAACAACGATACCCAGCCCTAGTGCGTGTTCAACTCCGCCTAAACACATGCTCCAAACACTTCTTGTGCACTCATATGGAACACTAAAGGTGCCACAATTTGCTTGTATTTCTGTTTTTCTGGCCATGTAGTGACATGCGATCAAACACGTCTTTTTATGCCATAAAAGGTGGTGCTTTTTACAGTGTTCTAGCAAGGTGCCTTTACTGGAGTGTTTTGAGTATGTGTGTGTACCACACACAGGCACAAGATCTTGCTTGTGAAAGTTCCACTGTGCCTACACTGATGTGGTGAGTACCACAAACCCTCATCCATACCATGAAAAAATATTGCTGTAAAGTGTATTTTGCCACACTACGAAATAAACGATAGACGTTTTCGTTCTGTCGCATCGCACAGCCCTTAATTTGTAGGCAATATAATATTTTAGAAATAATGATTTTGACCATTTTCATTTTTGAAAATTGGTCAACATTTGCCAAAGTCTTATACAGAATAATACAGAGCTCCCGTTGACCCTCAGTCTATGTTAAATATGTTGTAGGTTCATTGTGTGCTGCTTTTACCTGAGTATATGAGGCAGTTGTGGGCTGCGGTAGATGAACTTGTGCCTGTATCCTAGAGAGCTCTGGAAGGGTACGAACTGGACCTTGTGTCCGTTCAGGCTCTTGGACTGAGCTGCAATGTTGTACAGCTGGACGGAGCGGAGACAGAGAGACAGCATGAGCACACACTCCATCAAGAGAAAGAAGAATGCTGAAAGAGTAAAACGCAGGCTCATTGGGTGGTGACTGATTTCTCTGTCAGTTACCTATGTGGCAAAATGAAAAACATGCAATCACCAAAATAACCGATCCAGTACTATCTCTGGGACTTGAAAATAAGATCCAAACCCGCAAACCAAAGGACCCACAAAAATTGCTAGGCATTATGGGTTTTGTTAATCAGTTTCTCAAGTGGACAGCAGATGTAGCAGGGAGACACCAAAATGAGTGGGTTTAACTCAAAAGTACACCTGTGACTGCTATATATAATTTTTTCACAGATACAGATATGACATGAAAGCGTAACATCAGAAATTTTGAAAGTTACACTTTCATGTTGTATCTGTATTTGTGAAATTAATTCACTGAATTTATTTAGAAAAAAGTTATCAGAATGGGAACTGGCTCCATCTAGTGGTGAATATTAAGAATGACAAGTAACGCTTCTACCTTTTTGCCCAGGTGGAACGGGACGACGGTGTCATCTTCGGCGTGGAGGATCAGCACCGGACACGAGATGTGATTCACACTGACGGAGACAGAGAGCCAATCTATGTGTCTGGATCTAAAATACTAGTAATAGGCCTCATTCACCAAGGTGTAGAATAGGAGACAACCCACTAAGCTAATGTTTTGCCCAAACAGGCTGGCAATGAAGAGTAGAGGTGCTCTTCACCATTGGTAGATTATGTTCTGAATTAGAAACAAATCATAAAATAAGGAAACACTGGTGAAATGTCAGAATATGTATGAACTGCACAACTGGGTCTTGGCCCAGTCGAGGCCCAATGAATTTAAGATGCTAAATATCATCTAGAAACACCAAATTTCAGCTTCATATCAACTCAGAAAAAAAAATGACTAAGTATTTTTAGTTGGGAATGATGAGACATTTTGTCAGCCGAGTAACATGTACATCCATTTCTCCAAATAGTGCCAAAAAGCATATGGTTAAAGTTCCAGACTGAGAAGCAGCAAGGAGTAGTAGTACGTTAACATTTTAATAATACCCATGAAGTCTCTAACTGGACACCAATAAGGTGGAGCTGCGAGGTTGGGGTTCCAAATACAGTGTACAGCAACAAAACCCTTAGCAACCACTGTTGCATGGCAACAAAGCTTTCTGAATTTGGACTTACTGCAACGCCTGTGTGTGTGTGTGTGTGTGTGTGCATGTGTTGCATAAACAAAAGTATGATGGTGTTGTGCAGCTCAAGAGTATATTACACACTCACTTTTCATCACTGGCGAAGCGGATGTCGTTTGCAGTGATGGGATCCAGGAAGAACCAGTCGAAACCCGGCAGATACCTGTACACCTGCAACAACAAACCGTATGTGACACACACACACACACATGTACGTGCTTTATAAAGAAAATCTGGCAACTTGTTACATCATAACTGAGACAAACTGTCACGTCTCAAGAACACATACAAAAATAATTCTATAACTATTCCCCACACACGCAGAGGTGTGAGCTGTCTTACCATAGAGAAGGGGTGGCTCTTGGCCTCCTCCCTTATGTTGGTGAAGGGAGACTCCAGGATCAGAGCGTCCGGCGGTGTCCCTAAAAAACAGGAAAAGAGGTAGAGATGTAGTAAGAGGTAATGGGGAGAAGATGAGAGGGAGAAGCGGGGGTGCTTTTGGGGGCGGTTACAGTAGTTGTGAAACACAGACAGGCTGGTGGATGTGTGTGATGAGAGAGAACAATACACATACCTCTGTCACAAAGACGTCTCACCAGGTTGGTCGCCACTCTGGAAAAACAGGAATTAAGACGGTCAGTAACACACCCATACACACACTTATTTGCAGTGCTACAAATATTCATTGTTTCTTGGTGCTTTCAAAAAAGTTATGGGCGAATAAGCGTTCTGAACATTAAGTATATCTCGGCACGCGACCGCTAAAGTTTACCGCGCGGCTTTTTCGTGTGGTATGGGAAAATTTGCATCATTGGGTGTTGTGCTGGCATTATGCCAAGCTACGTGATTGGCCAAAGATACTGTCTATCTCAACGTGCTGTCGCATAGTGGACAAGTATGATCAAATTTTATAGCTTAGTTTATCATCGTTATCGTCATCACATTTTTCTCAATAAAATATTGAGATTGTTTTATCGCCTAGCACTACGGCAAAAGAATATTTTTTCAGTCCCTCTTGACGATGGGCAAAAGAAGCTCTACTAACCCT
>JAVGVS010001427.1:0-21432 GCA_032718565.1 Distichodus sexfasciatus
TCTACCGCTAGTGGTGGGCGGATCGATCCAAAATATCGATAGTATCGATACCAAGTTGGTATCGGTATCGGATCGATACTAGCACGATGGGATCGATACTTTCGCTCTTCTACTTTCAGTGCGACGTTCCAACTGAAAGTAAACTTGCTGGTAGAAATACTGCTCCTCACACATCAACGTGACAGCGGCGCTGGACAGACACATGCGCTGTGTTTGTGTAACTGTGACTTTAACCCCTCTCCCCCTCTTGATGTTGTACTGTCACATGACTTAGCAGCGCCAGGCAAACGAGCGGCCAGCAGCACTCACACACACATGACACACACCAAGGAGAGAATAATGGCAGAGAGGAAAAGGAGCAATGTTTGGTTGTATTTTCATTCCGAAAATGAAACAAGTGCAAGATATGTAATTTGTAAAAAGGCTGTAAGATACACCGGCTCTGAAAGGAGCAATTTTCTTTTATTTTTGTATTGTAGTTGCTGAACAGTCTACCTGAGAAAGAAAATTTGTTTTCAAAGCCAGGAAAGAGGTGAACTGAAAAGGAGAAAATGCAGAGCTACAGAAACGGAGAGTCAGAGAGAACACCTTATTTATTGTTTTTACACAAATTGTTTTTTTTATTTTTTATAATTCAATTCAAAGCCAGAAAAGAAGTGTTCTGAAAGCAGCAATTTTGTTTTATTTTTGTATTGTATTTCCTGAATACACGTTCTACTTGAAAAATAGAATTTAAGTGTTTTTTTAGTAATTTTGTGGAGTAATCATTTTGTACACTTTGTTTATTTAAGAAAAACAATTAGAAGAAAAGAAGTGCAATGAAGGGAGAATTTTTATAAAATGTTTGTATTGTAGTTGCTGAACACGCTACCTGAAAAAAAGAATGCGTTTTATTTTGTTCTCGAGTGATAATTTTGTGCACTCTTCATTTAAGCATTTAAGAAGAATTTAATGTATGTTTAATTTTTTTTGTTTCTGTTCTATTGTTTCTGAGCAAGAACTTTTATTATGATAAAGCATTTTCTATTTACCTAGAAACTCAAATTCTGGTCAGGTTTTTAAAATGAAATAATAATCCAAACTCACAAAAACACTTACACGTCCTGAAAATTCATTCAGATTTAGCAATTTGATGAGGCGTCCACCTTAATTATTAAAAAGTATCGGTATCGGCGATACTGACCCTGTTTTACTTGGTATCAGATCGATACCAAATCTTGCAGTATCGCACACCACTACTATCCGTGAAGGAGCAGTGGGCAGCTAACAAGGGCACAGGGAGCAGTGCTTGGGGACGGTACCATGCTCATGAGTACCTCAGTGGTAACTTAACCGGCCCTGGATTCGAACCTGCGACCTTCTGATCACGGGGCGAACATGGCTAAATGTGATTTGTACAGTGTCCTGCTATTTCACATGTCAGCAGCTGATGCCAGATGTGTGAATTGAATTGTTGGCTTTCTCTGAAATGGGAATGTGTTGTTGAACATCTTCATGACGTCTCACGTGATCACACAGAACAACACCCAGCTCCTGGGACGCCACGCCCATTACAGCACTGAAAACGAAACCTCTACAGCAAGAGTCGAGACTGAGCGTCGAAGGTAGAATTATGTTTATAATCCACAAAATTAACGTGTTTTACTGGTTTCGTATCGTTTTTAAGCTGACTGTAAGTTTACATTTATGTATCTTCATCTAGCTGTTCAAATGTATCAACACGATCGAGGTTTTTAAAAGAAGAGACGTCACCATCGTGATTTACGCATTAAGGGGAACTCTTAGTTCAGACACCAACTTAAAACAACGTTGTTGCGTTTGGACATCAGTCATGTCTGTAAGTAAATCAACATTTTATTAATCTCTCCAGTTCCTTTAGTGTTGTTTTATCCGGAGTAGAATGGCTTCATCTCCTAGTTGTAGTCTGCCTTTCAGCTTCTTTCTCAAGTTTGTTTAAGGAGATCGGGCCTTTTTAGGAACCATTTTGAGGTGAAGAACTTTCTGCCAATATCACATGAGATCCGTTTCGTGTGTAATACGATTATGAATCTGTTTTAGAAAGTTGCTCTGTTTCACTCGTTTTTCAGATTCTCATTCCACTAGAGAGCAGTGTTGCCAGCTTTCCAACTTTGTCTCTAGATCTTTAACCAAAAAGCACCTATAGGTGACACTGCTGACCAACCTGAGCTACTTTATGTCTTTGTGGTCAGCTTTGTCATCCCCCACAAACCAGAGCGAGGTTTTACATCTACCATCCACTACGAAACCGAACCCCTTAATTCCACCCCTTAAAATGACCTTAATTTTCACCTTAATTCCACCTTGTAATGGAGTTAAGGAAAAATAAGGGGAAAAGTGCACAGTTTAAGGCCGATTAAGGGGCAAAACTACTGAATTTTCCCCTTACTTTTTCAGTTTGCGCCCTTAAATTTACACTTAAAAAATACTTACTTTTAACCCTTAATTTTTATAAAGTAAGAGGCAGTTTAAGATTGTTTTAAGTACTTTGACTACATAAAATTGCTTAGATTGCCTCTTAATTCTAATTAATTAAGGGGCAGTTTAAGGGTATCTTAAGTGTCCCAAATTACTTAATTTATTACATTGCCCCTTAATTTTAATTAATTAAGGGGTAGTTTAATAATTTTATAAAGGTCCTTAAATACTTAAAAATATTTATTTCACCCCTTAATTTGTATTAAGAGGTTATTTAAGACTGTTTTACATTCTTAAATACTGAAAAATAACCTTTTCTCAGCACTTAATTTTACTGTGTGCTGAAATGTTTAGATACAAACAATGTCATAATAAATCACAAAACAACAAGATAAACTTACATTGTATTATTTTATTATTATTTATGTAATTACAATGAAAAACAGGCTATAGGGCACTTGCCTCCTTGGGCTTTGAAAGCCTTTGGTGGGCTATAAGTTCCATATTCATGGCATCCTTGGCTTCCTCCTTTTCACTTCCACTTCTTTTCCCTCTTGATCTGTCTTGTTCCCACCGTCTTAGTTTTCTTCTCCCTTCTCCTTTATTTTAATTCCTTGCTTTCCCTCACGCTGCTTACTAAATTTGAAAATAAGAAACAATACAGGTGGTACCCAAACATGCAGTTACTACAGCATGTTGCACATCAAAATTTATAACATTCAAATCACTATCAGTGTGATGTACAATAGGGATGGGAATCAATAAGAAATTATTGGTCAGTGCCATTTTCGATTCTTCTTATTGATCCGATTCCTTATTGATTCCATTTTCGATTCCTAAACAGTATGAAATAAATAAATATATTTTTTTTAACTGATGACAATTTTGTGGACAGGCAATAAGACCTGGTTAGCTCATGCTGCCTCAGATGAGCTATCATTGTTACCCTGTCTGTCATCTAAAGTGGATGGAACAAATGTCCTACATAAATCGTTTATATTTCAGAAAATTACCTGTAGGGTTAAGGCATTGTAGTTAAAGTTACCCTCGTCTATGGAAACCACGGAGCTTGCATTCGAGCGCTGAGAATCGAACGCATGGCATTCTTGAATTTTAATGCTGTTTTAACTAGGGATGCACTGATTGCAATTTTCTTGGCCGATTCCAATTACCGATTTTTTTGTAAGTGTGATCGGCCGATACCGATTTTTCTGATACCGATTTTTTCCCAGATAACAGAAAATTAGAGCTGCTGCGAGTAGTCGACGACATCGACACAAAAAAATGCGTTTCCACTTTTTTAATATAACGCGGTAGTTACTTTCCCTGTTTACTAGTTACTTTTATCATAGTGACATATAATAGTGGCAGCTCTATAGCAAATACAAACAAAAATCTAATTTTCTTTAATATAATGCTTTATTTTCATAACAAATTTTCTTTACAAATTTAAGTAAATGAAATGTAACTTGTAAAATGTAACATCTCCGGTAACTCGACGTCCGAAAAGTAACGCCTACTTGGCATTGTGTATTTTGGGCAGAGGTGATTTATCAGATTTCTGAAGCCTGTATCCTCAACTATGGAAAACGGCTGAGCATGCTGTGATTGACTTGTGCATCTGTGTTTATGTTTAATTGGGGTCAGACAAGTGGGCAAGGGGAGCCATTGATTGCATGCTTATTAATCGTGTAAGACCTAACTATTAAATTATAATTATATAATTATAGTTGATAAACTATAACTTGTGTTTAATCTACCTGTTGCTGTTCCCCTTTCTACGTTATCTTTGGTTTTTCTGTAAAAACTGTCTGTACTGTGCAGTCAATTACCAGACCAGGAGCCATCGGCCAATAGGATTCGCAGGCAGAATCTGCCAAAACCCGCCCCTTTCAAGCCGCGCGCGCAGAAATCTCACTCGGGCAAAAAAGATTGCTCGTCGGTAATCTACTTGCGGCGAGGACATTTAACACATCGAGAGGAAAAAAGACATTCGCGAGAGGAAAAATACAGTTCGCGCCAATATTATCAGAACCGCACCCTCGATTCTTAATTTTGTGCTCTCGAGTTTCACATTTGCGCCCGTGACTTTGAAATTTACGCCCGTGAATTTTTTGCGGCAAGCCATTTTGCGCGCTCTAGTTTTGGCAGTGATGTGACGCCGTACTCACGCACCCAAAAAATCATGCACGCCGCACGATGTCATCCCATTCAAAGCGAGTGAGAAACCCCTCCGTTGAGCGTACAAGGGAACGCTGCCTGAATGCGCGTGGCTGTGCTGCAAGTAATGCGCAAGATCGGTTTGAAATTGGCAATACGTGTGAGTGATCGGCCGATCACCGATCAAGCCGATCAGGCCAAAAATCGGCCGATTCCGATCGCTGGCCGATCGATCGCTGCATCCCTAGTTTTAACTGAATGTTTTAACATGTTGCTGGTGTTACCACCCTTGCAAGTTAAATGGCACTACACTGGTTACAAAGAACGTAACTTTTTTTTTGTAAAATGCAACCACGCCTTGGACCGCTTTCTCCACTCCATGATAATTCGAGTCGCGGATTGTGACGTCATCACGCGCGATACAGGAAAAGGCCCGAAAGAACATTAGAGGAACCGATAACGTCGGAGGTAAACAATTCTGGTGCTTCGCAAAATGAAAACCGGTTCTAAATCGGAATCGGTTTCGATCCCCACCCTTAATGTACAATATGAGATTAGTTGGGGCAGTTGGTGGTGTAACGGTAGGGTGTTTGCCCCATGATCTGAAGGTCGCAGGTTCGAATCCAGGGCTGGTAAAGTTACCACTGAGGTACTCATGAGCAAGGTACCAGCCCCAAGCACTGCTGCCCACTGCTCCTTTACGGGTGGATCAAATGCAGAGGTCACATTTCGTTGTGGTGCACTGTGTGCTGTGCTGTGTTCACAATGCCAAATAATCACTCACTTTCACAAAACAAAGTGAAAAAGTGGACTACAAAGCACTGTTGTAAGTCGCTCTGGCAAATAGTGTCTGCTAAATGCTGTAAATGTTTAGCAACCACAATCTTTTTTATTTGTTGTTGTAGGGCTGCTCAATTATGGAAAAAAAAACTTAATCACGATTAATTTGGTCAATCTTGAAAGCACGATTATTTAACATGATTACTCATTGACTCTGGAAACACATAGCATTTATTGCACATAAATGTAAACTTTCCCTTAAAATATCAAAGTACAATATCAGGGCTGGGCGATATGACCTGAAATCAGTATCATGATTAATTGAATATTTTACCTTGATCATGATTAATGAACGACTCTTCTTTTTGTCTGGCTTTTTTCATAGTTCACTGATAATTAACAGCAATTAAAGTTGGGATATTTTTCTCATGGGACAGTGCATATTTTGCATTTTAAAAATAACTGAAGAAAACACAGAGGCGACGTGGCAGAGTCATGTCTTAACACATGCGGTCGGTGGTATTATTTTTAAGGGGTTGATACATGAACGGACTGGAGATGGTGTTAAGAAAATACTGTTTTTATTATAAACGCTTCTTTAAAAATAATTGAAATAATCATCATGTGCAAGATTATGTCGATTAAAGGTTCTTAATGTCGATTTCCATTAATTTTCAAATAATTGCCCAGCCCCAGTAAGTTGTATATTTGCATTTTAGCTAAATACGATATGTGGCATGTACTGTACCGTATGACACGTTTATGAGTTTACATGAACAGGAACAATCACTTTCACACATTACAAAAAGGAAAACACATCTCTCCACTGTTTTCAGTGATGCATTTTCCGGTGTAACCGCCTCACTCCGCCATGTTAATTATTTTGTGCTGGAGTAGCCTAAGTTATCTTCATTAAATTCATTTTTACCCCGCTATAAAAAATTATCCCAGGATTAGATTTGAGTCTGGGTTTTTTGCACTTTTTTTTTAAAGCTATTTAAGGCCTTATTTGTCACTTCCTTTTATTGACTTTTAATGCTTTTTAACGTCCTGCATAAACCCTGTCTCTTAAAGAACCACTTTAAATAGGTCAGTGCAATCATTTCTGCATTCAAATAGCACAGGTTTTGATCTCCCTTTTGCTGTCAACGTCAGTGAAGAGTCTGCAAATCTCTAGATCAAATTGGAGAATCTAGACAAAACACTCAACCTTAATTAACATAGAAGCCAGCTGTGAGAGCTGTGCACGCTGTCTCATTTGCTGAGAGCTCTTGAGTTGTCTTTGTACGCGACATGTACCAAAAAAGAGTCTTGAGTTTTGAGTTGTCTTTCGTCGTCTTTCCTTTACTACAATTCAAAGTTTTACAAGCAAGAAATGAATCCCTAAGACTACAAAGACACTTTACGTGGCTTTACGTGACAGTCAAAAAACTGTAACGCTCCTGAGTTCTCAGCTCTATCACATTCAATGTGAAACTGGTTCTTTTACGTTCTTGTATCTTATATATACTTCAGATTACGACACGTAAGGCACATATTACTTCTATTGTTACATACTAGTACGTTTAACGTGTCACGGTAATATAATTCTATTATGTAACACTATACATGGAAAGTTATAGAAGGTTCTAGAAACATTTCTCTACTTTCTATTTCAAACAGCTACAAACATTAAATCTAAATATTCACACATTCATACACACAAAATGACTCTAACATTCCGGCCCCTAATTGACTAGGCATTAGCATATAGATTACCAACTTGAATTCAGAGCCATTAATGTTTATCTAGGTAAGTTCTTTTCCTGGTTCTGTGTCCAGCAAGATGAGCTTGGTGATGGGTCTTCGTATGGTGCTTGACTTTACTCGGACCTCAGCGCTGCAAACTACACCTCCTGAGTCTGAAATGACATAGGTGATTCTTCCTAATGGCCAGGATCTTCTTGGGAGGGATGGATCGAACACAACGACGACATCTCCTACCTCGAAGTTTCTCTTCAGCCCACGCCATTTTTGCCGTTCTTGCAGAAGTGGTAGTTACTCTCATGTCCGTCTTCTCCAGAATAAGTCTGTCATGTACTGGACTTGTTTCCCGCGTCGTTTGGCGTAGATATCGTCTTCTTTAAACAAGCCGGGCGGTAGGATAGGCTTTTTGTTTTGCTCAATATATCATTCGGTGTCAGTGGCTCAAGGTCGTTGGGGTCATCTGAGCACATAGTTAGGGGTCTTCCGTTGACGATCTTCTCAACTTCTTTTAACAGAGTTCGTAGTCCTTCTTGGCTCACCACTTGTTGCCGCATGACGGAGCTCATCACCTTCTTTACTGTTCGAGTTTGACGCTCCCACACTCCACCTTCATAAGACGCGCCAGGTGGGTTGAAGATCCACTGAACTCCTTTCTGGAGCATGTCTTCGTTGATACTGGATTGGTTCCAGCTCTTTATCATCTTCCGTAGCTCCTTCTCTGTGCCGACCAGGTTTGTACCGTTGTCGGAGCGGATGATCTGGACCGATGATCCCCTTCCACTTTGGAAGTGGCGTAACGCGTTAATACAAGAGTCTGTGTCGAGAGAAACAGCGGTGTCTAGATGGACTGCTCTGGTTGTTAGGCACGTGAAGAGCACTTCGCAAAGTTTCACTTTGGCTCGCGTTATTTTCACCTCAAAGGGACCAAAGTAGTCCACGCCTGTGCTTGTGAAGGGAGGTTTGTTGGGATGCAGCCGGTCTTTTGGTAGGTCTGCCATCTTCTGCTCTCCAACCTTTGCGTTCAGTCTTCTGCAGAGGTTGCATCTTGAGATTACGGTTCTCACCGCTGTGTTTGCTGTAGGTATCCAGTACCTCTGTCTTAATTTGGCTAACATGTAGTTTCTGCCACCGTGCCCTGTAATTTCATGGATGTGGTAAAGAATGAGGTGAGATATTGGGTGTTGTTTATGCAGAATAGCAGGATGTTTAGCTTCTTCAGGCATCGCCGATTTGTTCAGCCGTCCACCTACTCCGTCTTCTAGGTATGGATCTAGTTTGGAGATTGAACTGTTTCGTTTCACACGAGAGTTTCCTTGCTGCAGTGCTTTTATTTCTTCAGCGTAGGTTTGCTTCTCGCTGTACCTAGAAACAACAGCACCCCTCTCAAGTGCAGAATCCAGGCGGTTGCTTTCTTTAGTTTGTGCCAACTGGAGTAATACGCTATAAATCAGTCTGTTGGATCTTTATTGTCTGTTGTTGAACTCGAATGCAGTGTAGCAGCTGATATTTTCACCTCTTCCTTATGTTCTGTCAGGTCGCTTAGCTGTTCAGGTTATTCTGGCCATTCATTCTTGTTCACTAAGAAACTAGGCCCTTGAAACCAGCTCGTACTTGCCATGAAGCTATCTATACTCGAGCCTCACGACGCCAGGTCTGCAGGGTTTTGGGAGGTGTTGACGTACCTCCATTGGGCACGTGTAGTAGCTTCTTTTATGAAAGAGACACAGTTTGCCACAAAAGTTTTAAAATGAAGGGTGTCGTTCTCGATGTATTTTAGTACTGTAGTACTGTCTGTCCAGAAGATTGAGTTTGCAACCATGGCGGCTGTCAGTTCTAATCTAGGGATTGTGATTTGCTTAAGAGGGGTGACCCTAGATCTACCCATCAAAAAACAAATGTGTTTCTCTTCTTGTTTGTTTGTTAACAAGAGATATGACACTATGCCATAACCATTCTGACTTGCATCTGAGAAATGATGGATTTGTGCAGACTTTGTGGGGCTGAATAAGATGGGCTTGAAACATCAATCCACACGAAGTTCTGCCAACTTTTCAAGGTCTGATAGCCATTTCTGCCATGCTCGACGTGGCTTGTCAGGAATCTCTTCGTCCCAGCCCATTTTCTCTTTATGAAGATTCCTTTTGATGAGCTTAGCAGGTAGGATAAGCAGTCCTAAGAATCCCAGGGGATCGTACACTGAAGTAACAACTGAGAAAATGCCTTGCAAGGTGTTGGATTTGTTGGGTAATTGAATCTTGAATCTGAAACTATCAGAGTTTGTACACCATTGTACGCCTAACACTCGTTCTATTGGTAGCATATCGTGTTGCGGGTGTAGGTCTTTAACCTCTTCTGCCCTTTCACTGTCAGCAATAGAACTCAGCACCTTCCTACTGTTGCTTACCCACCTAGTCAAACGAAACCCACCCCTGGCACACAATTTTGTTAGTTCTTTCATAAGACTAATGGCTTTGTCTTCTGTGGCAACCGATTTCA
The DNA here is from genome assembly GCA_032718565.1 of Distichodus sexfasciatus. Classification (NCBI taxonomy): domain Eukaryota; kingdom Metazoa; phylum Chordata; class Actinopteri; order Characiformes; family Distichodontidae; genus Distichodus; species Distichodus sexfasciatus. Next base: position 9,619 of record JAVGVS010001427.1, read on the forward strand.
AGCTATCATCTACGTAGAAGTTTTGAAGGACTGTCTGTGTGACCTCTGTTGATGTCTCTGCAGGTGCATCTAATGCTGTTCTTCTTAGCGCATACAAGGAGCAACTAGGAGATGACGTATCCCCGAACGGGTGCACACACATTCTGTATTCCTCCACCTTCTCATTTAGTTCTTCATCTGGCCACCACAAGATGCACAGCAAGTCTGTATCCTCTTCTGGCACTCGCACTTGATAAAACATGGATTCTATATCTGCCATAAGAGCTATAGGCTCTTGCCTAAACCTCAGCAGTACCCCAAGAAGAGTGTTTGTGAGATCAGGTCCCTGTAGTAGCTGTTTGTTCAATGACGTTCCTTGGTACACTGCTGCACAGTCGAACACAACCTTTAGCTTTTTCTTTTTTGGATGGTACACCCGTGATGTGGGATAAACCATACTCTGCCATCGCTATGGCTCAATTGTTCTTCTGGGACTTTTACAGCATAACCTTTCTTTAGAATGTTGTCCATGAATTTTTTCTAATCTTGGTAGAAGTCTGGATTTTTATCTAGCTTTCTCTTTAAGGAATCGAGTCTTTGTTCAGCTGATTTGCGATTGCATGGCATCTGGACTTCATCACTTTTCAGGGGCAGTTTAATGCAGTAATGCCATCTTTGAGGCGTGCCGATGTCGACACAATTTGCACGAATTGCTTGTCTTGTTGTGAAGGCTCTTGTTTGTCTTCACACCGACGTTCTGGGAAGCATCTCCCCAATGTCACACTTGGAGATAAAATTGATAAAGTTTAGTTCATTAGCATTATTTAATTTCTGATCTTTGTATCCACTAACTGGCCCATAGACTGCCCAACCCAGTGCAGTTTTCATAGTATATGGCCTAGTGTTGTCACGGTACCAAAATTTCAGTATTCGGTACCAATACCAGTGAAAATCCACGGTTCTCGGTACCAATTTCGGTACCAAAGCAAAACACAAAAACATGAATTGAACAACAAGCTATTTTTCTTACTAACAAACAATAATTAAACAAACATGACTGAATAACAAACACTTCTTATTTATAAACTTAAACATTTGCTTAAACATCTGCTGCTGAAATGCATCTGTAATTGTTGTCTGCTTAGGAGTTTGCTTTGGTGGTTCGTGGTCTTCCTCAGCCTGCAGCTGTAAAAGGAAAATATAATATCCTTCAGTAAAACAATTTTATATGAATTTTATATGTAACTCTTCAGTAAATAACAAACCTTAGCTTTTATAATAAATTTAGATAAGATTACTTATATTAAGTGTATGATATCAATTTTACACAGATGGAAACTGTATTATTAAAAACACTACGAAAAGATTCCATTTAACATGACTTAACAGTGTTATACAGCAACTATTCTTCTTAATTTAAAAATGTATTAATACATTTTTGTTAAGTTAAAAGTTGTACCTGTTGACATTACTTAATGCACAATGAACAAACATGAACGATCAAGTGTTTGTATAAAATAACATTCACACACATTAATTAATGTTCACTAACTGTAACTTGATGTTAGATAACATATGAAGTCATGTAAATGAATGGTATCTTATTGTAAAGCCTTACCAAACTATACAGGACTGTATTTGACTGGACTTTTATTAATCAAACTGCGCAAACCATATTTCATAACCTAGAACTGCTTTTCTGATGGACCGATTTTAAAGATACAAACATTAACCATACATTTGTTCTCTAACACACATATTTTGGCTACACAGGTCATTTAAAAGCCTCTGGTGTGTAAAAATAGTACGCTATTATGTCCTGTTTTAAACGCTATAAGAGCATTAAATAGTTAATAAAGAAACTTTATTCTGATACTCGCGTTAGCATTAGCCGAGCTTATGCTAACGATTAACTAAGCAAATGGCAATGTTTATTTCAATCCGACATTCAAATTAATATAGGGTATATTTTTTATAACAAAAGCTCTAAATATAAAATAAAATTAAAACTTACCTGCTTGAATTCTTTCATTAAATCTGGGTGACGGTCTTTGAGGTGTTTTATAAGGTTCGATGTATTTCCTCCTTTTGACATAAAACTTCGATGACACCACTTGCAAATTGGTTTCTGGTGATCAATGATGTTGCCCTTGTCATCAGCCGCAACAACAAAATACTTCCACACGTGGCTCTTTCCTCCTTTCTTTTCAACGAGCGGATTCAGAGCCGCCTCATCAGCAGCACCGCCGGTCGCCATGTCTCTGTGCTTTTACGAAGACGACGCAACTGCACAATACGCACCTATCGGATAGCGCAGCAAGAACCGGGTTGACCGGGTGCTCGGTACCACCGGTACTTCAGAAAACCTGGTACCGTAACATTGAAATTTTTTAGTACCGACTTGGTACCGAAGTACCAGGTCTTTTGACAACACTAATATGGCCCATTGTTCTGACTATTAATCACTTCCCAGGGTTACATGGCTTGACAGTTAGAACCGATGAGAAGGCCTATGTCTAACTCTAGTACCGTTTCTGGAACTGGTACCTGATTCAGATAAGGCCATTTATTTAAGTCCCTTTTCTGCGGTATGTTAGCCTTTGTTGCAGGTATCTCTGGTTCTGTATACACATCTGGCAAGCTAATGTACTCTTGTTCATCTAAATCACACACCATCAAGCCCCTTATAGAGTAACAACCCACTTTCTGCTCTTGTGTCACGGTGCGAAGAACAAACTCTTTTTGCCCCGGATGCCCAACCTTTTGGCTAAATCCTCACTACAGAAAGTCGCAGTGCTCCCTGTGTCTAAGAAGGCATAGGTTTCAACTTTCCTCATCTCGTTCTTATGTTTTACTTTGACAGGTACTATGGGACGTATAACTTTGTTCCCGGCCCCATTATGCTCTTTCCCTTCAGGCCCTGCTGCTAAGAATGCATTTGTTACTACAGCCTTGCCCTGTGCACTGTCACCTTTGGAGGTGGCATTGTCCTTGGTATTTTCTGTCCTTGCTGCCTGCTCTGTTTGAAGGATATGGGGATGTTTAAGTAAACAGTCTGTGCAGGTGGCTTTGTTAACACAGTCCTTGGAAAGATGTCCATTAGCAAGACATCCAAAACAGAGTCCACATGTTTTCAGGAATTCAATTCTTTCCTTCCAAGACAGTTCCCTAATTTTGCGACATGTTTAAGGCGTGATTTTTTTTACAATACAAACAGGGGCTTCGAAAAGCCGTAACTGGCTTATCGGCTGTAACTATGGGTTTCTTATCTGGTTGACCCTTTATGGCACATTTATCTGTAGCAGACGTGTTCACTGCAAAGCTGCTTCTTTTGTGTTCGCGTTTTCTGAAACCAAATTTCTTTGTGCTTTCTTGTCTACCTGGGATAGAGTCTTGAATATTAGCAAACAATGGGTCATTAAGTGCTTTACCTTGTTGACAAATAAAGTCCACCATGTCAGAGAACGTGACTTGTCATTGTTTCTTGTCTTGAATACGTTGTGTAGAATGTCTCCACATCTTTCTCATGTCATATGGAAGTTTGGATAGGGGATCTCCTGTGAACACGAAAATTTCTCTATGAGGCAGTTGAGTCAGGCTTTGTTGTTTAACGAGCATTGCGGTGGTAGTATTCTGACGCTCAGCCATCTCTGTTTGGCGCTGCAGTATGTGATATATGTCTTTAGTAGAATCTGGCTGCTGAATTTCTCTTACGGGCAAACTACACTGTCCACTTAAGGGTTTTACAGTTGGCTTCGAACTGATTTCGGGCAACTTGTTAGGTTCAACACGCTCACCGTTATCAATTTGTTCTTTCTTTATGCTAGCTAAAGGTTTTGGCTTGATTCTAGACGGTTCTGAGGAGTCGTCTGACGACTCATGTCCACCCTCATGCCCTCTATAGACCTTTAATCTAGCATTTGACGCGGCAATCTTGGCTTGCATCTGCAACTGTTTCTTCCTTGCTCTCAAGCAAGCCTCCTCCTGTTTCCTTTCTGCCTTTAAACGAGCCTACTCTGCCCTCAAGCAAACTTCTTCCTGCTCCCTGTCTGCCCTCAACCGAGCTTCTTCTTATTCCAGTTCTACTTCCTCCTGAATAATCGCTGCTTCAGCTAACAATGCTTCATGTTCTGCTTGGAGCCTTATTCTAGCCGCGCTAGTACTAGATTTTTGAGATGTACGACTAGCACGACTCCCTGCTTGGCTTGAACAGCTTTTATAACTTTTAACGGAACTGGCACTAGAAATACTATCTGAGGGATCGATGTTTTCTTCCCTTTGAGGTCCGCTCCTTACGTGGACAATCCATTCTTCCGCTCGTTGAATGAACAGCTTTAATCCTGTCTGTCTGCTTTCATGCGTTTCCTGATCATCCTTTTTTTTTTGGTAATTTCATCACAGCTTCCACAACTCTTCAGTAGCGTGTGTGTATTCCTCTAAGTGTCTTTTGAACTTTGGCAAAGCTCTCTCTACAGTGTCAATATTGAGTACATCTTGCATCAATTCATCCAGATTGCCTTTCTCCCTTTTTAGATACGACAGCTTCCCCCTGCGACTATTCTTTAACTTTCTCTCATCCGATGCCTCTTCTTCGGTCTCTGGCGCCCTCTTCTGGTCTACAAGCGCATCCACCGTATCTGCTTCCATTTCGTTGCGACGTGTTTCTCAACACACTGCCTGTGACGTTTCCTCTAACACTATGCAGCACTCTTTCTCTAATTCACTGCTTGTGAAAAGAGTTTCTTAATGTGCAGAATCGTTTCTCTTAAGCCTTAAGTTGCTTACTAAACTGGAAGCTCTGTGGACGTTCCCTTTTGCTTTTCTTCTGATTTACTACGTTGACAGGTTAGCCAGCCGTCTAACGCAAAAGAAGAGAACTTTCTGACCTGGCACTTTCGGACTTCTTCCGACCTTGATTCTTCGGATGCTCTTCAGACTTCTTCTTCTGGGGAAGCTTGACGCAGCCGTCGCAAAATGCCTCTGTAAGTTTTAGGATTTCTTGAACTTCGCTGGTGGTTTCCGTTTTCTTTCTTGATAGCAAGTTTTTTGACTTAATGTGAGAGCAGCTCACGCTGTCTCATTTGCTGAGAACTCTTTGAGTTTCTTTGTACGCGACACGTATCCAAAAAAGAGTCTTGAGTTGTCTTTCGTCATCTTTTCTTTACTACAATTCAAAGTTTTACAGGCAAGAAATGAATCCCTAAGACTACAAAGACACTATGTGGCATTACGTGATGGTCAAACAACTGTAACGCTCCTGAGCTCTCAGCTCTTTCACATTCAATGTGAAACTGGTTCTTTTACGTTCTTGTATCTTATATATATTTCAGATTACGACACGTAAGGCACGTATTACTTCTAATGTTACATACTAGTACATTTAACGTGTCGCGGTAATATAATTCTATTACGTAACACTGTACATGGAAAGTTATAGAAGGTTCCAGAAATATTTCTCTAATTTCTATTGTAAACAGCTACAAACATTAAATCTAAATATTCACACATTCATACACAAAAAATGGCTCTAACACCAGCTGATCCATAACAGTGGCAATTTTGTACCGACAAAAGACAATTACCAAATCAGTGTAGATTTTCTTCAGAACTATCTAAAAATCCTTACGATGATATGCATTTTAATGTTATTTAAAACCTTAATTTTCACCAAATCATTTTAATTACCCCTGTCTTAGTGCTATCCAGAAAAAGACATTATTTCGATAATATTTCAAGGAAATTACTTACTTTGTAGGTGCTCAAATGGAGGTGTGATGTCCTGGAGCCACACCTCAAGTGCTACTTCTCTTTCTACAAGGAAAAATAAAAAATACAGGGATATAGCAGCACTGGTCAAAATGAAGATAAATTACAGGAAATGCAAAATATCCATCATTTAAATTTGATTTGCAGTGTGATAGAAGGTTAAAATTAAATATTTAATTCTGTCTTCTCATTGACTGTCCTGTTGAGCTCCAATTCACTGCTCATGAAAACAGTTTATTATTTCAAGAGTTATCTAAAATGACTGCTATTATAAACTATATCAGCCATAACATTATGACCACTGACAGGTGAAGTGAATAATGCTGATTATCTGGTTACAGTGGCACCTGACAGTGGGTGGGATATATTAGGCAGCAAGTGAACAATGAGATATAACAGGAAGCAGAAAAAAACCTGCCGAACCTAAAGATGTAAAACACAATTTACCCCCAATAACTTTGCCAAGGGCCAACCTTCTTCAGCAATCTTATGTGTCTGTAAATACATAAAATATGTATGCACATATACTGTAAAATAAAAACAGGGCTGGCGACTGCAATATTTAAGAGGCTAAATTATGAAGTGTATTACTCTCTATATCTATTACACAATCACAATAAAGATACATATACAACGAACCATGTACCTGTTTGAGTAAAGCTGATTTCCTTTTACTCTTCTGGACAATGGAAACAATAGAAATAAAGTTATGACATGAGAAGCCAAGAATAAAATTTAGCTCAGAGGTTTAGTAATTCATTTCATTCAGAGTTGTTAATTAACTTTAGCGTGTTTTAGCTAGCTAGTCTTGCTAAGTGGTTGCTCCATCTGGTTGCTCTGGAGCAGATAGTGTACCTTAAAAAGGGCAAATTCCAAATTCTGCAGAAGTTGTGCGTATGGTGGGCACTAGACAGACGAAGAAATGGCATTCAAAAACATGATTTCCCAACTTACTACTAACTTTTATATCCAGTGATTGGTAAAATAATTCAGTTATTTCTTAAATAAATAACTGTAATACAGTATTTCAGTAATTTTCCATTAGCTCCATGTGGCACTGGATCAATGTTCATATCTGTCCGACAGTTTAGATTTGAATAGAATAGGAACATTAATTGTCATTGTTAAAAACAATGAGACAAGATTCAGCAGCATCTGCCCTGCAGCCTAGGCAATATACAAAGTACATAAACATAGACTCACAAACAAACAAACAACCGTACCGAATAATCAAAAAGTGCAAGGATGCAAGGTAAAAACTAGGTGCGTAAATACTGTTTATAATTAACTATTTTGGGCGGGGGTAAAACTTAGTAAAAACTCTTCTTTAGTTTATTTGTGCCTGCTTGAATGTCCGATATCTTCTTCCAGAGGGCAGGGGAGTAAACTGTACAGTCTCTTGAGATATGACTGGCTTTCTTATGAAGTCGGTCAGCATATATCTTAGACATGGAGGGCAATGATGCACCAACCACTCTTTCTGCTGTCCTCACCACATGCTGTAAGGTCTTCCTGTCCTCTGCTGTGCAGCAAGCAAACCACACAGTACAGCATTAGGACAGGAGACTTTCAATGGCAATCCGGTAGAAGAGGATCAGCAGGTGCTGGGAAAGCTGGACATGCTTTAGTTTTCTTAGAAAGTATGGTCTGTGCTGGGATTTTCCCACCTGGAGGGCCATATGTGCTTACCAGGTGAGATCTGCTGTAATAGTTACCACCGGGTACTTGAAACAGTCCACCCCCTCTACCTCCTCTCCACTGATGTAAAGCCCAGGGTGCTCAGCTCGCTTTGATTTCCTAAAATCTGTTATTATTTCTTTGGTTTTGTTAGTATTGAGAGCCAGGTTATTATGAGAACACCACTGTACCATTGTTCTGTATGCTGTCTAGTTAACCACATAAACACACCTTTAACATGCCACTTAATGTTAGCAAATAAAATATGAAATATGAAACTTAAAGTACTTCAGTTACCCCCAGAATCTTGACAAGCATAGTCACCCCCTGGATTCACACCTTAAAAATGAACGCTGCTCACCACTGTCCTTAATTACCCCTTAAAAAAAGAACCCCCTGAATTAACATCTTAAATGTAAGATTAAGGGATTTCGCACTCATGCCTTAAATCTAATATTAAGGGAAAATTAAGGGGTCTGTTTCACAAATTAAGGGCCACTTAATTCAGTTTAAGGGGGTTGGTGTATTGTCAGGGGTTAATTAAGGGAGGTTTAAGCACATTTTAAGTACATTGTGTTTCGTAGTGTCACTGGTGCTTACATTCATCAAGCCTCTGTGTCAAAGTGAACTTTATTCTCATCTCTGCTATATACATGTATACAGAGAGACGAGACGATGTGGCTCCAGTTTTTACGAGTAAAACATATTCAAAGGCACATAGAATATACATATATAAAGAGACTATAAGATTTAAAAATGCAAACTACAGGTAGAACAAGAGCATGTACAATCTAGTTCCATGTGATATTCAAACTACAATTATGCTTCTGGAATTGTCTTTTGCATTGAATGTGCATCGAATCTGCAGCAGTGAAAATTCTAAACAGACTTGTGCAAGTCTTACAGCAGTTAAGTGGAGAAACTACAATCAGTAAATTATACAAATAGTCTTCAATAATTTGTGCAATATATTGTAGTAACAGCAATCAGTAATATAAATATATATTCCACTTCTTGAACAGCACAAGATGTGGTTGGCCGTGGTTTGAAAGCGTATGTTTTACACCATGCTCATTAAGATGTGTGGCAATATACAGAAACGTGTAATGTGTTAAATAGTTTTAAAATAGACAGTAATAAATGATAACTTGATCTGCATTAAGATATAAAGCTGTGTCTGTGTTGTGTACAGAGCAGGAGAAAAGTGGACACTGCGTCAAATTGCTGTAAGACGTCCTCTAGCGGCGTCTGGAGAATTTCAGCTACTTCCTGTAGGACATCGTTAGCAGCTGCCGAGTCAGAATTCTGTTTAGGACACAAAATATTCTGATTGATGCTGCTTCTGTTCACGTGTTGGAGAAATCGGAATTATAATTAGCTACAAGTGGCACTAAGCGGGGTCCAAGCAAAAGTCGCAAAAGCTGCACAATAGCAGCTGATGCAGTAAGCGTCAAGAAAGTCAAGTCAAAATTGGTAAACAAAAAAAAAAATAGCACAAAAACTCTATTATGACATCACATAAATTCATGTGGAGTTTAGCGTCCCTGTTGTGACACTGTATATTTCCCTCTTCCATATCGTTTTTTTTAACAATATTTTTATTTCAATTTTACAAAATAACAAGTCAAATAGTAAAGCTATATCAGACTGTGCATATACACATACATCCACAAGCACATATAGTATTCATATCCAGTTTAGCACAGACACAAAAAGAAATAAAATCAACATAGCTTACTGTGCAATATTAAACATTTCAAAATTCAACTCCCCTTACCGCATCCCCACCCTTCCTCTCTTTTGTCAGTACTATTTATATAACAAACATAACCATTCATTTAATTATTTACATGGTACCTTTAACAGAAATTAGACAAATAAGTACCCAAGTTATCCAAAGTTACATAACAGCAATAATGAAAGATTTTCCTCCTGTAGAAGCTCTTCTATTTCACAGTTTTTTAGAAAATCGTTAAATGGTTTCCAGATTCCGTCATACATGTCCAAATCATTTTTTAGCATATAAGTAATTATCTCCATTGACATACATTGTGCCATATTTTGGGTCCATGCTTTAATTGTGGGACTAGCTGTTTTTTTTCCAATTAAACATTATAGTTCGTTTTGCCTGTAGAGTGACAAAGTCAATTAGTTTATATTCTTTGGTTTTCAGGTTAAGACTTGTCGGGTATATAGCTAACAGTGCCAGCTTAGGATCTAATATAACATTCACATCCAGAATATTTGTAATTATGTTAAACACTTCCCTCCAGAACCTACTAATTTTTTCACAGCCCCAAATACAGTGTATAAATGTTCCCTTGGCTGTATTGCATTTAAAACATGTGTCCGGAATGTCACCATTATATGTATTTTATTTTAACAGCAGTAATATAAGTCCGCATCAACCAGTTGTATTGAAGCAGCTTTAAATTAGTACTGGTAGTTTGTGTCTGGGACTCTGCACAAGCTGTGTTCCAACTGTTATCTGGAATATCCTCCAGAATTTAGGTAATATGTTCATCTTTACTATATTCAATCTTCCTATCAAAGAGATAGGCAAGTGCATCCATCTTTCCACAGACCTAAGTGTTGAATCCAATAACGGTATGTTGTTTGCTGATGCTATATTTTCTAATGGTGACAAAGGTGAGCCTTGAGGGCAACCTCTTGTAATATTGAAGGGTTCAGATACTACTTTGTTTATTAGTACTCGTGCTATAGGATTAACGTGTAGTAATTTTATCCATTGGCCCATAATATCTCCAAGTCCAAATCGACTAATAATCTCAAAAAGATAGGGCCACTTGACTCTATCAAAGGCCTTCTCTGCATCCAGCGAAAGAAGAGCCGTATCCCGCTCTCCTTTTTGGTTGTGTAGAATATTAAGAACCCATCTTGCATTATGAAACCCATGTCTTCCTTTTATAAACCCGTTTTGATCATCCCTGATTATACCAGCAAGCTCATTCTCTAACCTCTGTGCTAAGATTTTGCTGAGGATTTTAGTGTCAGTATTTATTAAACTTACAGGTTGCATATTCTCGCACTTTGTCTTGGTTTTGCCTGGTTTTAAAAACAAAATAATCAGAGATTCTTGCCTTTAAGGGGGGCAGATAACCATTTGTATAAGATTCCAAATACATCTCGTAAAGAGGATTTATCAGTTTGTCTTTAAAATGTTTATATAAGTCAATTGGAAGGCCATCGGGCCCTGCTGCTTTTCCAGCGTTCAATGCACTTATGGCTTCTGAGATCTCCATTGTACTTAGCTGCTTATCTAAAGTTTTCTTCTTTTCCTCAGACACCTTGGGAATATTAAGTCTGTCTAGAAAATCCTTCTGGATGTATGCACTAACATTATACTCTGATCTATATAGGTTTTCATAAAAAGATTTATATTCTCTTTTAATTTTTGATGGGTCAACTATAGTATTACCACTTGGATCTTTAATAATCATTATTGTCCTTTTGTTTGTTGTTGTTTGATGCGCCATGCAAGAAGTCTACCTGATTTTTCTCCTTGATCATGGTAGGTTTGTTTGAGTCTCAGCAAATTTGCAGCCACCTTATCGGCTGTTATTTTGTTAAATTGGATTCTGAGCAGTAGTAATTGTTTAGAGGATTCAAGTTTATTATGTTCATCCTGGGAATTATCATACTCTAGTTGTTTCATTTTGGATTCCAGATTTCTAAGTAGTTCTTGTGTTTGTTTTGTCTTTTTACTTGTATAGCTTATGATTTGGCCTCTAATGAATGCTTTGAAAGCTTCCCACCTAATTGTGGCGGATGTCTGGTACGTATTAATTTCAAAATATATATCAATTTGCTCTCCCAAAAACTCAATAAATTTAGAGTCCTGCCCTCTTCCATATCTTAGTTTTAATTGTTTATAACAAATTAAGCAAACTCAGACTTACGGCTCTTGAGATATGAGCATTCAGCGTTCATAGCATCTCCTGTTGTTTATTCGGTGCCATTGATAGTATCTGGGCCAACGCAGTCCAAAGATACAGCTGTTTAAGCAAAATAAGCCACACCCTGCTGCAATTAACTCCCTCATTTTAAGCTCTAGGCTGCATGGTTCAAACGTTAGCAAAAAATCATTTTAAAAAGTGTGTTTGCCTTCGCTATAGTGCCACCTGTAGCTCAATCACTATGATTTTCACTCGAGATACACACCATTCTTACTGATCCTGAAATGTTCAGCTTTCTGCAGCTTATTGTTCAAGACGCACAATCTGTTTTGTAGCGGCCCCTTTGGCATCCGTAATATAAGGCAGAGAGTCTTGACGGGTGTTTGCAGTTTTATTAAGCCTTGGTGCAATAAACTTAAATAATGCCATGATTATTATTCTCCTTTACATCACAGCACTTCAATGCACCACGCTC
>JAVGVS010001428.1:0-21332 GCA_032718565.1 Distichodus sexfasciatus
GGGACCGTGAACGTGGCACGGCCGCCGAGGACGGCGCGGCCGTGACAGTACCCCCCCCTCCAGGGCCGCGGCCACCCGGGGGGCGTCCAGGACCACCCCTCTGCAACCTTCGGCGAAGGGGCAGCGTCCTACCGGGAGGACGGCCCCTTGGACGGGGGGCCGGGCGGTCCGGTCGCGAGCGGTGGAAGTCCTCAATCAGCTCCCGACTGAGGACATCCCGCGCCGGGACCCAGCTCCTCTCCTCGGGACCGTAACCCTCCCAGTCGACGAGGTATTGCAGGCCTCCCCTTCGCCTCCGGGAGTCCAAGAGACCACGGACCCTGTGGGCAGGTGCACCCTCAATCTCCAGGACCTCTGGAGGGGTCTCGGCCGCGGCGCCCTCCTGCAGCGGTCCCGCGGTGACTGGCCTGAGGAGAGACACATGGAACACAGGATGCACACGCATATGGGAAGGTAACTGTAACTTGTAGGATACTGGGTTTACCTGGGACAACACGAGGAAGGGACCCACATACCGGGGAGACAGTTTAGGACAAGGGAGGTTAAGGGGCAAGTCCCTTGTGGATAGCCACACTCGGTCGCCTGGTTGGAATTGAGGACCCTTTCTCCGCCGGCGATTGGCTTGTTGTTCAAAGCGCCGAACTGCTCGCTGTATAGAGGTGTGAGCCCCCTCCCAGACACGCTCCGCCCTACGGAACCAATTGTCCACCCCGGGTGCCTCGGTTGGTTCCGTGTCCCAGGGACAGAGCGGAGGCTGGCGCCCCAGCACACACTCAAAAGGCGTCAGGCCGGTGGCGGAGTGGCGCAGTGAGTTCTGGGCGTACTCAGCCCACCAGAGGAGGTCTGCCCAGTCATGCTGCCAGCTGTGGCAGTAGGCCCTGAGGAACCTGCTGAGCTCCTGGATGGTTCGCTCTGCCTGACCGTTAGACTGGGGGTGGTACCCAGAGGTCAGGCAGACCGCGGTCCCCAGGTGCTTCATGAACGCCCTCCACACTCTCGAGATGAACTGGGGACCCCGGTCAGACAGGATCTCCTCAGGGATGCCGTAGAACCGGAACACGAACTGGAACAGTGCCTCCGCCACCTGGAGAGCAGAGGGGAGAGAACAGAACGGAATGAAGCGGCACCCCTTTGAGAACCTATCCACGACCACCAGTACCACCGTGTTCCCTTTCGACTCCGGCAGATCCGTGACGAAGTCCACCGCTATGTGGGACCACGGTCTGCCCGGAATCGGTAGGGGGACTAATTTTCCGGCGGGTAAGGAACGGGAGCTCTTTGTGGTGGCACAAACAGAGCAGGACGCGACGGCTGCCCGCACCTCCTTCTTCAAGGAGGGCCACCAGTACTTACGTTGAATAACCTCCTGGGTCCGAGTGACGCCAGGATGTCCAGTGGCTGGTGTGGTGTGAGCCCATTCTATCACCCTCGTCCTGAACCGCCCCGGTACGTAGACCTTCCGAGGAGGACAGCCAGGAGGGCCCGGGGTTGCCCGGGTCTCTCTGGCTATCTCCTCGTCCAGTTCCCACGCAATCGGAGCGACCAGAACCGAGGGTGGGAGGATGGGCCCAGGTTCCTTGGAACCTTCAGGGGAGTCGAATTGGCGGGACAGCGCGTCGGCCCTCACATTGTCCTTACCTGGACGATACGAGATCGAGAAGTTGAACCTAGCAAAGAACAGCGTCCACCTCGCCTGGCGAGTGTTCAACCTCTTGGCTTGCCGGATATATTCCAAGTTTCGGTGGTCGGTGAGGACTACAAAGGGATGGCGCGCTCCCTCCAGTAGGTGCCGCCACTCCTCGAGGGCCGCCTTGACAGCAAGCAGCTCGCGATTAGCGATGTCATAGTTGCGCTCTGCCTCTGTCAGTTTCCTTGAATAAAAGGCGCATGGGTGTTGCCTACCCGCATGGGCCTGAGATAGGACCGCCCCTAGTCCCACCTCCGAGGCATCGACTTCCACGGTATAGGGTTTTTCTGGATCTGGCAATCTCAGGCAAGGTGCCGAGGTGAACAGGCGCTTTAGGTTACCAAAGGCCTCCCGAGCTTCGGGGGTGAACTGCATTTTTTTTGGTTTACCCCGAAGGAGGGACGTGAGAGGGGCGGCCACTATACTATAGTTATTGATGAAACGCCGGTAATAGTTGGCGAACCCCAGGAACCTCTGTAACTCCTTCACCGTCTTGGGCTCAGGCCACTCAGAAACAGCGTGCACCTTAGCCTCTTCCATGGAGATCCCCTGAGCGCTGAGTCGGTAGCCGAGAAAGGAGACCTCTGGTTTGTGGAACTCACACTTCTCGGCTTTTACGTACAACTGGTGCGCGAGCAGGCGACGCAGCACCCTCCGGACCTGTTCCACGTGAGCCGCACGGGTCTTAGAGAAAATCAGAATGTCGTCTATATAGACCACTACGAATCGGTCTAACATGTCCCGGAGGACATCGTTCACAAAGCTCTGAAATACAGAGGGGGCGTTGGCCAACCCGTACGGCATCACGTGATACTGGTAATGCCCGGAGGCGGTGCTGAACGCCGTCTTCCACTCGTCTCCCGCTCGAACCCGCACCAGGTTATACGCACTCCGGAGGTCCAACTTGGTAAAGATGGTAGCCCCCCGGAGCCGCTCGATGGTCGCTGGGATCAATGGCAGTGGGTGGGTAAACTTCACCGTGACCTCATTGAGCCCACGGTAGTCGATACAGGGCCGGAGTCCGCCGTCTTTTTTCTTAACAAAAAAGAAACTGGCAGAAGCGGGGGACCGCGACCTGCTGATATACCCCTGCCGGAGGGCCTCAGACACGTACTCCTCCATTGCCCGATTCTCTGGCTCGGACAACGGATAGATCCGTGCCCGAGGAGGTGTTTTCCCCGGCAGGAGATCTATCGCGCAGTCCCAGGGCCTGTGCGGAGGAAGGGTGGTCGCCCTAGTGGCCGAAAAGACCTCCTGGAGGTCATGGTATTCGGGGGGTACCTCACTAAGTGTTGCTGGTGTGGGGCTTTCAACTGAGGTGGAGCAAACAGGGTGTGAGAGGCAGGTGTGTGTGCAGGAGGAAGACCAGGAAAGAACTTTGTGATTGAGCCAGTCAAGGTGGGGATTGTGTCTTCTTAACCAGGGTAAACCTAAAACTAGTGAGTGCGTGGCGTGCGGCAATACAATAAAAGGGATCTGTTCTGTGTGTGAGGGGCCTATCTGAAGCGTGACGGGTTGAGTAATAGTGCTAAGAGGCACCTCCCCAAAGGGGTGGCCGTCTAGGGCATGGACCCGGACCGGAGTGGCTAAGGGACACACAGGCACAGACAGGGAGGACACCAGGGATTGTGTGATGAAGTTCCCAGCCGATCCGGAATCTACGAGGGCAGACACAGACAGCACAGAATTAAACACACGCAACTGAACAGGGATAACAAATTGGGTAGGTATGACACAGTCCACCTGCTCCACGTTCTGCAGGCTTGGGCAGTCCTTCTTCCAGTGGCCCGCCTGGCCACAATACAAACAGGCACCCCTCGCCCGTCGCTGCCGCTGCCGGGTTGCGGGCGCTTGGGGTGCTCCTGAGGGCCCGCGCGATGAGCCCCCCAGCTCCATGGGCTCCGGCGATAAGTCCCTCGGGGCAGGGGGCGCAGGAGCAGGGGCTCGAGGCGGCAGGGGGCGCCTCGGAGGGGAGTGCGAGAGCTGGTGTTCCCTGAGATGATTGTCCAAGGAGATCGCCAGTGACATCAGCGCCTCCAGTCCCAGGCCGACATCCCGGCAGGCGAGTTCTCGCTGCACCTCGCGACTTAACCCCCTCCGGTAGATTGCCTGGAGCGCCCCCTCGTCCCAGCCGACCTCTGCAGCCAGCACTCTAAATGCTAAAGAATAGTCATGTACTGAGCCCCTACCTTGCTTGTGCTCCAGCAGCCGACTGCTGCCGGAGCGCCCCTGCCCCGGGTGATGGAAGGTGGCCTTGAAAACACGGAGGAAGGCCTCGTAGGACGCCAGTGCCGGGCTCCTACTCTCCCAGATGGCAGCTGCCCAGTCCATGGCCGGTCCAGCCAAACGCTGAATGAGGGTGGAGACCCGCTGCGCGTCGGTGAGTTCTGGGTGTTCTAAAAAATACAACTCACATGCCAGCAAAAAGGTACGCACCCCTTCAGGGTCCCCGGAGTACCTCTCCGGAAGGGATGCATGTGACGCCACGCGTACCAGCGTAGGGCCAGGGGGTGGAGCCATGAGCACTGGTGGCGGCGCCGGAGCCGCTGGTGGTGGTGGAGGAGGAGCTGGGGGTGTGGGCGCCGTGGTTAGGACCCGAAGCATCTGTCGGACCTCCTCCAGGGCCCCAGTGAGATGGCCCAACTGCCGGCTGTTGTCTAACACACGGCGCCCCAGATGTTTCATCTCATCGCCGGGTAGCGGTACCTCCGCTGCGTCCAATTCCATAAAGTGGAGTTCTTCTTCTGTCATGAGTGGCGCTGTGTGGCGAGACAAAAAAGGGGGTGGAACGGAATGCAGTGAAGGTGAAAACACAGTCTTTATTGTCCCACACAAAAAACGGAGAAAAAACACAAAAATCCAGGTAAAACAAAAACTCTGTGTCAGTGCAGCTTAGTCCAAACAAAAAGGAGAAAAAACCAATACGGGGAGGGCTCGTGCCCCCGCTGTGGCGAAATAAGAAGGTCCTCTGGCGAAAGTCTCCCGCCGAACCGAAAACAGTGGACTCCGAAGTCCCTCCAAGGGATAAACAAAGACGGATCCACGAGCGTCCTGAGCGGAGACTAGAGCAGCCCAGAGCGAAGCAAAGCTGGGAGCGCCACGTTCAGCGGGCAGCACGAGCCTGGAGCAACGCAAAGCAGAACATGAAAAAACACACGGAACAAAACAAAACCAAACAGAACAGTCTTACGTAATCCAGGGCTCCAACTAAACAACACCACACAACGCCGGGGAAAAAATGTATGAGGGAGAAGAACTCAAAGAACGCCTCGGATCGGCTGGGTTAAATAATAGAACGAAACGAGGCAATCAAACAATAAACAAATAAGAAACAGAAACGCTAATCGTGCACAGCTGAACCGAATCAAAACGAAAGTAAGGCCGCGATCTAATTCACCCGTGAACTATACAGGGAAGGGCGCACAAAGTGAAGACAAAAACCCGGAAGTGGGAGAGATCTAAACGGGAGGTGCGCTACTAGGGAGAGTACACGAAGTGAACACGTAGAACCCGGAAGTAGGGCGCGAGCTAACGGGGCGGTGCACTGCTACGCAAAACCTAACGTGATCTAATACACACGAAGGGAGGGCACCGAAACGTGATCCCCAAGACAGACCTACCTCCCCGACTCAGAACTCCGGGGACCGTGAACGTGGCACGGCCGCCGAGGACGGCGCGGCCGTGACATAAATGACAAAAGTAATATGATTTAATTCGGATAATGATAGCTTTTGAAAACCATTTGAAAAGTACAGACAATCATAATTTGTGATCATATACATTATATGACATAAGAAATAAGGTGCAGTTCCATCCACATTTTCAATTTGTACATAAAAATGGAAACATCAGAAATAAAATTAAAAAAACCTGAAATATAACAAAAGCTGTAATGCTCATTTATGGTGGAGTCAAATGCTGTATGAGAACCTTTCCCATCAATGAGTTTTGCATAATACATTCATGCAAATGTTTCACAAAAAAATCCTTACTCATAAATAACTAAAATGCTATAGAAAACAAAACAGTGAAACACAAAACAGAGAGGCATAACTCTGTGGCATGCTGTTATCTCTACCTGGTTCCACTGGTTCACATGAAATCAACCCAATTTAGGCTTGTACACCAGACCGATCCAACCCTGTAACAATACTTACATAGTAGTCAGAGATGAGCTCCAGTCCACTCTCTCCCATATACTCAATGCGGCATCTCAGAGTTACATTTCTCTTTTTCACTGTAGAGGCACTTGGGTCCTAGGGGTAATAGGAGAATGAATAATGTATAAATTATTTTCACAGGTAATGTCACTCCAAACTTGCAATGCCATTATTAGGGTGGATCTGTATTACTTGTTCAGTTTTTTTTATTATTATTCAATTAATATTCAACTATTCAATTAAATATTGTACTTTAACCTTTTTATCACTTTTTCTCCACCTGTACAAGTTCCTTTAATAAGTTCTTGATGCGCTGACCAGCTGCTCCTCCCTTTGCACTGAACAGTTCCAGGAGCTTTGGAGTGTACCTGTCCAGCTGGGACATAAATGTTGATATCACTCTAAATAAAATAAGGTTACAGACCAATATACATATATACAGCATGAATGCTAACAGCTATGCTACTCAGTGTGGCGCTAAATCTATGCAATATTTAGGTACAGTCTTAACTGAAAAAGGCGTCCAAAACTGCTCAAAATCTCACTGATTTGTGATGGTGCTAAATATACTTATGATGCGGGCACTTAGGTAGTGTCTTAACGCTATACAAAAGTAAATAATTTTACGGAGTCATTTTCTGACCCACCATTCACAGTGTGCACACATGCATGGCGCGTGTGCGGCCCACACAGAACTGGACGGCCAACATATCCTTTCACGATGTTAACCAGAAAAAAATAGTGCGTGTAATACATTCCTTTTAATTTAAGAAATTAAAAGTAACATATGAAAAAATACAGATTTTGGCGGAATTCACAACATAAACCTTGTAAGAGCAGCTCGCGCTGTCTCACTTGCCTTGAACTCGGAAGTTTGTTTGTACGCGACATGTATCCAAAAAAGTCTTGAGTCTAGTCTTGTCTTTTGTGATCTTTTTCTTTACTACAATTTAAAGTTTTACAAGCAAGAGATGAATTCCTAGGACTACAAAGAGACTTTACGTGATGTTACGTGACGGTCAAAAAACTGTAACGCTCCTGTGTTCTCAGCTCTAACACAATTCAATATGATACTAGTTCTTTACGTTATTGCATCTTATATATACTTCAAGATGCAATCAGATTACGACACGTAAGGCACGTACTACTTCTACTGTTACGTACATTTAACTTGTATACGTAATAATAGAATTCTATTATGTAACACTGTACGTGGAAAGTTATGGAAAGTTCCAGAAACATATCTCTACTTTCTACTGCAAACAGTAATAAAACATTAAATCTAAATATTCACACATTCATGCACACAAAATGGCTCTAACAAACCTTTTTTATTCCGTTACACTTTGACACTATATTCCTACAAAAGGTGCTGAGAGATCGTAGTTTGTTCTGATTTTTTTATGGCCGATTCATGAAGAAATGAACCCACTTATCCATCCAGTGATGTTTCACCAGAATATAAAACGCCTGTACACATGCACTACAAATACAGCTAAATACAGTTTGTGTACTTTTTATAATTACCACTTGCTAACGTAGGAGTTTCTCCGAGAATCCAAAATTAAAAAAAAAAAATCATTTGTGATTTGCCTGATAACTTATTCTTATAGCACATTAGTCACGCAGTGTAATGACTGCAAAATTAGCAAACATAATGGAAGAAACAAACCATTTGCAAAATGCATAAAATCTTGACAATTAGGATAAAATCTAAGTTCAAACAATACAAATAGTTACTTACGTGTTGTGTGAAGTATCAGACTCTGTGAAAAATGTCTGTCGCGCTGCCGGAACAAGTGAGAATGCGGGACTTGCTCAGCCTTGTTCTTCCGGTGCCCCATGGGCGGGTTGTGTGGTTTTACTTCTGATATAATTAGTTAAATTGAGTTTTATAAAATCAGTTTATGGTGAAGTCTAATAAAATCAATTTTATTACAGAAAATAGTCATGAAAATTTCCATCCTTTTTATTTATGGATAACTCAAAAAAAGACAAATAAAGTTATTTATTGGAATAAATATACTTTTAAAAATAAAGCCATATGGACATTACCATTGAAAGACTTTTTACAGTGTGCTTTAAGTCCACCACCATCATCCCAGTGCCAATGAAACCTTCAGTATCCTGTCCCATCGTTCTTAAATGCTTTGAGAGACCCGTCGTGGCACAGGTCAAAAGCAACCTCCCCCACTCTGTACAGTATATAGCAAAGATGACAAAGTTTACTTTGACTTTGACTACAAAGTGTACAGTATTGCACCCCAAGCACCCCAAACTGCTGCTCCTCTGGCATACATTTAATGCCAGAGGATATGTAAGTGAATACGAAAGTTCAAACAAGGAGACCTAATGAGCGCTGGCACGTCCAATCACATTACTCCTGGTTTTATATATAAGCAGTAAATCTGGCCTTCTTTGTCATTACAGCTGTTCGATTTCGCAGTTCATTCCGTTCCGCTGCTGTCTTGGCTCCTTTCCTTCCTGGTCGTGTCCGGTGAAGGTTGCCGGTGAGGGTTCTGCCGCTTCGCGTACTTTACGGGGGAGTGCGCATGTTTCCCAACTATCCCCGGACAAAGAATATTCAACTTCTCTCGGTGAAGCGCTCTCTCATGTTCAGGAGACTTGCAGATCGCCGTCACCTCCTCAGAATGCCTGTGACTCTTCTTCCATCATGGTCACTGCGCCGTTTCCACCTGCGCCCACCACGTAGCTTACTGCTCAAGGCCTGTCTGGACATCCGCAAGAGGTCTGCTGCCGGAACCCAGTCTTCCCAGTCAACACGCCTCCAACGACTCCAGCTACTTCGCTTCGGACCTCCGATCTGCGATTCTTCCAGTACATAAGTATGTGTATATATTTATATATATGTGCATGTATGTACATACAGTAGGTGTATGTAGGTGTGTATATACATATATACAGTGTTGTAGAGTAACAAAGCAATAATTAAGTTGGCTTGAGAAAGCCAACTTACTGATATGCTATTTAAACTTCTTCTTCTTCTTCTTCTTCTTCTGAGACTAAAATTTCTGACTGCTACTCCTCCTAGAGCTTTAACTCTACAAACTCCAAACTCAGCCCAGATCTTCAGACTGGTCTGACTCGAGTTGCTATATCTTTTCTAACTGATCGGACTTACGGTTTTCCTAAAAATCCTGTTGAAAACTCTGAAAAATCCCATAGACTTCCATAGACTGTCAAAACTCCCAGACTCAATCAAACAGAATGCTAGTAACTTGCTAATAATGCTAGAAACATGCTAGCAACTTTGCTAATTATGCTAGCAACTTTGCTAATCATGCTAGAAACATGCAAAAAAGATGCTAGTAACTTGCTAATCATGCTAGTAACATGCTACTAACTTGCTAATCATGCTAGTAACATGCTAGCAACTTTGCTAATCATGCTAGAAACATGCTAGCAACTTTGCTAATTGTGTTAAAAACATGTTAGCAACTTGATAATCATGCTAAAAACATGCTAACAAGATGCTAATAACTTGCTAATCATGCTAGAAACATGCTAACAAGATGCTAATAACTTGCTAATCATGCTAGTAACATGTTAGCAACCTGGTAATCATGATGGAAACATGCTAGCAACTTTGCTAATTGTGCTAAAAACATGCTAGCAACTTGCTAATCATGCTAGAAACATTTTAACAAGATGATAGTAACTTACTAATCATGCTAGTAACATGCTAGCAACTTTGCTAACCATGCTAGAAACATGCTAGCAACTTGCTAATCATGTTAAAAACGTGACAGCAACTTTGCAAATAATCCTAGAAACTTGGTAGCAAGATACTAGTAACTTGCTAATCATGCTAGTAACATGATAGTAACTTGCTAATCATGCTAGTAAAATATTAAAACATGCTAATAACTTGCTAATCATGTTAGAAACGTGACAGCAACTTTGCAAATCATGCTAGAAACTTGCTAGTAATTTGCTAATCATGCTAGAAACATGTTAACAACTTGCTAATTGTGCTAAAAACATGTTAGCAACTTGCTAATCATGCTAGTAACATGCTAGCAACTTTGCTAATCATGCTAGTAAAATATAAAAACATGCTAGCAAACTTGCTAATCATGCTAGAAACATGCTAGCACGATGCTAATAACTTGCTAATTATGCTAGAAACATGCTAACAAGATGCTAATAACTTGCTAATCATGTCAGTAACATGTTAGCAACCTGGTAATTATGATGGAAAAATGCTAAAACTTGCTAATCATGTTAGAAACGTGACAGCAACTTTGCTAATCATGCTAGAAACATGTTAGCAACTTGCTAATCATGCTAGAAACTTGCTAGCGAGATGCTAGTAACTTGCTAATCATGCTAGTAACATGCTAGTAACTTGCTAATCATGCTAGAAACATGCTAGCAACTTTGCTAATTGTGCTAAAAACATGCTAGTAACTTGCTAATCATGCTAGAAACATGCTAACAAGATGCTAGTACCTTCCTAATCATGCTGGTAACATGCTAACAACTTTGCTAATCATGCTAGAAACATGCTAGCAACTTTGCTAATCATGTTAAAAACATGTAAGCAAAACATGCTAACAACTTGCCAATCATGCTAGAAACATGCTAGCAACTTGCTAATCATGCTAGATACATGCTAGCAACCTTGCTAATCATGCTAGTAATACATTAAAAACATGTTAGCAACTTGATAATCATGCTAAAAACATGCTAACAAGATGCTAATAACTTGCTAATCATGATAGAAACATGCTAACAAGATACTAATAACTTGTTAATCATGTTAGTAACATGTTAGCAACCTGGTAATCATGATGGAAACATGCTAGCAACTTTGCTAATTGTGCTAAAAACATGCTAGCAACTTGCTAATCATGCTAGAAACATGCTAACAAGATGCTAGTATGTTGTTGATCATGCTAGAAACATGTTAGCATCTTGCTAATCATGTTAGAAACTTGCTAACAAGATGCTAGTAACTTGCTAATCATGCTAGCATCATGCTAATAACTTGCTAATCATGTTAGAAACATGCTAGCAAGATGCTAGTAACTTGCTAATCATGCTAGTAACATGCTAGTAACTTGCTAATCATGCCAAAAACATGCTAGCAAAACATGCGAGGCACGTGTCAATCATGCCAGAAACATGCTAGCAACTTGTTAATCATGCTAGTAACATGCTAGCAACTTTGTTAATAATGCTAGAAACATGCTAGCAACTTGCTAATAATGTCAGAAACATGCTAGCAACATGCTAACAACTTGCAAATCATGCTAGAAACATGCTAGCAACTTGATAACTTGCTAATCATGCCAGAAACATACTAGTAACATACTAAACATGCTAGCAACATGTTAATCATGATAGTAACATGCTAACGACAATCTATCTATCTATCTATCTATCTATCTATCTATCTATCTATCTATCTATCTATCTATCTATGGTTCATCTGTCTGTCTGTCTAACATTCAAACTTTCAACTTTTTAAAACTACTTTAAACTTCAAACTATTTCAGACTGAAAACCATCAAAATTTAAAACTTTTTAAAACCTTCTGGTCCGGCTTTCTCAAGTCAACTTAAAGTTTGTCTTGACGAACGTTTTTATCTAGTTCTTCATTACTGTTCTCAAGTATGTTTTGGGAGTACCTGCACCTTACTTGAGTTTTCTTTTTAACTTTCACTTCTACTTCACTACATTTCCTAATTTAATTGCATACTTTTACATCAATTCATTTTCAGCGCGGAGTGTCGTTGCTCCATGTTCTTGAACTGCAAAGATTCTTCAAAGGTCATTAAAGACAATATTGTTTTGCCAAATGAATTGTAATTGTAATTGTCCTTTTTATTGTCATTGTTTATCATACAATGAAACTCTGTTTGGTGCAATCCCATTAGCAGGCTCTTAAAACATAATTCAGAAAAACATTCACTCATACTCTTCACACACTCATTCCTACTGTAAATATCAAGAGAATTAATTAAATACATATATATGGCTAGAAATAAAATAGAACAGCAATATTGCACATAGGAAATAAGATATTGCACAATATCCATGACAAAGAGATTGCACAAAGTCCATGATGGAAACTATATAAGGAATAGTCAAAAGTCAAAGTAAACTTTGTCATCTCTGCTATATACTGTACAGATACATAGAAAGACGAGACGACGTGGCTCCAGGTTTTTTTCAGTACAGAACAACGGAACAGACAACAAATAAGACACATGGAATAAACCATAAATAAGTAAAATACAAAATACACATTAAAAAATATACATTTTAAACTATACATGGAATTGTTTTAACTATAATTTGAAACTAGAAATAGAAATAGAGATAGAATTGGGAAAGTCAGGTCCAGTATTACCTACAGGTGGAAACTGACATATTACACTGGATGTGCAAGAGGTAGAAAATTATAATATGACAGATACTATATCCAGACTATTTATACGTAAAATGTTCAGTGTATGTGCAAACATGCAAACATTTATACAGGCAGTGTACAATGTTTGTGCAAATAAGTGGCAACAGTGCAGTGTCATAACAACAGTTATTTGAGGAGGAGATACATGTAGTCTATGTAAGCAGCATGTGCATCATAGTGACGGTAAAGTCAGAAAGTGCAGTGGTGCAACAGAATCAGTTACTTTACAGTCCAGGTGTGTGTGTGTGGGGGGAGTGTGATGGCTGGGAGTGTGTTTTTCAAGATTCAAGATTCTTTATTTGTCACGTGCAAGTTATACAGGTACAACAAGCAGTGAAATGTATCCTGATCCGCTCTTTTAACTGTGCAATAGACAAGGAAGATAGAGACGCAATACAAACTTACAAACATAAATACTAACTTAAATACGGAGGCTGGGGTAACAGGACAAAAATAAAACTATATATTATACAATAAGGAACATAAGGAACGTAAAGTTAAATAAAGTTAAATGTGCAAACCTGAGAGTGTAAACATTGTAAAAATTCAAAAGTCTGATGGCTTGTGGGAAAAGCTATCACGCATCCTAGAGGATCGAGACCTGATGCTGCGGTAGTGTCTACCGGATGGGAGGAGTGTAAAGAGTCTGTGTGAAGGATGTGAGGGGTCGAGCATGATGGAGGCCCTTCTGATGCAGCGTTTGTAGAAGATGTCCTGTAGCAGCGGAAGAGACGCTCTGATAATGTTGTCAGCTGCTTTGACAATCCTTTGAAGCCGCCTGATATCGGCAACAGTGCTGTTACCGAACCAGGTGGAGACGCAGCTGGTCAGGACGCTCTCTATGGTGCCCCTGTAAAACACGGTGAGGGTGGGAGGGGGAGATTGGCTAGCTGCTTGGAGACGCTGCTGGGCCTTTTTGGTGATGGAGGCGGTGTTGGTGGTTCAGGTGAGGTCGTCGGAGATGTGAACTCCCAGGAACTTGGTGTTCTTTACTGTCTCAACCGTGGAACCGTGGTGTGTGGGTGGAGCGAGTTCTCCTAAAGTCGACGATCATTTCCTTTTTTTTGTTTTGTCCACATTCAGCGACAGGTTGTTCTCACTGCACCAGGCAGCCAGCTGCTGAACCTCGTCCCTGTACGCTGACTCATCGTTGTTGCTGATGAGCCCCACCACGGCTGCGTCATCGGCGAATTTGATGATGTGGTTTGAGCTGTGCAGGGTGGTGCAGTCGTGGGTCAGGACTGTGAACAGAAGTGGGCTGAGAATGCAGCCCTGAGGAGCGCCGGTGCTTAGCCTGATGGTGCTGGAAACATTGTCGTCATTTTGGACGGAAATCCTCTCTGACAGGAAATCCAGTATCCAGTTGCAGAGTGAGGTGCTCAGTCCCAACTTGCTCAGTTTTGGGGAATGATGGTGTTGAATGCTGAACTAAAGTCTATGAACAGCAATCTAACATAAGAGTCTTTATTGTCCAAGTGAGAGAGGGAAAGGTGAAGTGCAGTGGATATTGCGTCCTCGGTTGACCTGTTTGTGCAATAGGCAAACTGCAGAGGTTCCAGTGAGTGGAGCAGGTTGCTTTTCACCTGTGCCATGACAAGTCTCTCAAGGGACTTCATGGTGATGGGGGTCAGAGCGATGGGACGGTAGTCATTCAGGCAGGAAACTGAAGATTTCTTTGGCACTGGGATGATGGTAGTGGACTTGAAGCACGTTGGGACGATCATCTGGCTCAGCAAAGTGTTAAAGATGTCTGTGAACACATCGGCCAGCTGATCAGCGCAGTCTCTGAGCACACAACCTGGAATGTTGTCTGGACCAGCAGCTTTTCATGGGTTGACCTTGGCGAAGGTTCTCCTCACATCAGCTGCAGGCAGAGAGATGATCTGGTCGGTAATGGGAGGCGTGGCTTTTGTCATGTGCGTGTTGTTCAGTGCATCAAACCGTGCATAGAACTTGTTAAGTTCCTCAGGGAGTGTAGCATTCCTTTCACAGCTGCTTGGTGCTGGCTTGTACTGAGTGGCAGCCTGGATGCCCTGCCATAAGCTGTGAGAGTCTTTTGTGTCGTTGAAGTGGTTCTGGATCTTTTTTGCGTGCGCTCGCTTTGCTTGACGGATAGAGCGAGAGAGGTTAGCTCTGGCTGTTCTGAGGGCAGCTTTATTCCCAGACCGGAAAGCAGCATCTCTCTCTCTTACCCAAGCACGCACCTGTGCTGTGAACCAGGGCTTCTCGTTGGCTCTAGTGGTGATGTTCTTCAGGATGGTAACATCCTCTATGCACTTGGAGATGTAGCAGGTCACAGATTCTGCAAACTCATCCAGGTTAATGCAGCCGTCGTACATCGCCGCCTCTCTAAAAACATTCCAGTCCGTGCACTCAAAACAGTCCTGGAGTGCTAAGACAGCTCCACTGGGCCAGACTGATGGTTTTCCTGACAGGTCTCATGCGTTTCAGCAGCGTTGAGTATGCGGGCAGCAGCATCACCGTAGCGTGGTCAGAGAATCCGATGTGTGAGTGCACTGCTGCTTGGTAGGCACCACGCACATTGGTGTAGACTTTATCCAGGCAGCCCTCCCCCCTCGTAGCGAAGTCCACATGTTGATGGAATTTGGGGAGAAATGACTTCAGGTTTGTGTAGTTGAAGTCACCGGCAATGATGAAATATCCATCCGGGTGTGCGGTCTGGAGCTTGTTAATAGCCTCGTACAGTTCGGCTAGCGCCAGGTTAGCATTAGTGCTAGGTGGCAGGTACACAGCTACGACTAGCACCATGGAGAATTCTCTCGGCAGGTAGAACAGGCGGCACTTTATGACGAAAAACTATCTGTGGTGAGCAGTGGCAGCTCCCTTCAGCAGAGTTCGTGCACCAGAGTTTGTTAATGTAGATGCACAAACCACCTCTGCGGCTCTTACCGGACAAAGAGGCTTCTCTGTCAGCCCGATAGCATGCTAGCCCATCTAGCTGGATAGCTGAGTCCGCGATGTCCACGTTCAGCCATGTTTCCATGAAAATAAAAACACAGCAGTTCTTTATCTCACGCTGGCTTGACTCCTGGAGCCACAGATAGTCCATTTTGTTGTCCAGTGAGCAGACGTTTTTAAAGCAGGACAGATGGAAGTGCCAGTCGGGCCGGGTTAGCTTTTAGCCTCGTGCTAACACCTGCATGTTTCCCCCGCTTTTGCTTCCGTGAGCAATGCTTGCGTCTCGGGCAGCTGCGCCGCACTGTCTCGCCCAGGCTCCCTAGCGTCTCCGACGGCAGATTTGGCGGAGGAATTGTGCATTTTTTTCCAATTTCGAGCAGGATGTGTCTGTTATAGGTGATACGCATCGTAACTTGGTCACAAACAAAACAGAAAGTAAACAAAGACGAACGAGAATCAGTATAAATACTGAATTCACTGGAGCGCTGTTAGCCGCTGCCTGCTCGTGGCACCACCGAGGGGTATTATGCTTTCTGCAGTCTGTCCACCGCTCTAGGGAAAAAGCTGTTATACAACCAATTAGTACGAGTCCTGATGGTTCTTAATCGGCCTGAAGGGAGAGTGGTAAAAAAGGAGTGTCCTGGGTGTGAGACGTCATTCGTTATTTTTGTGGCCTGTATAAAAAGGCGGTCCCAGTAAATGTCATTCAGGTTTGGCAATGAGGAGCCGATAATCCTCTCAGCTGTCTTGACAACCCGCTGCAGATCCTTTTTTCTGCAGCGGTGCAGCCAGAAAACCACACCGTGCAGCAGTAAGTGAGGATGCTTTCAATAGTACAGTGATAGAAGCTTGTGAGAGCTTCCTGAGGCAGGATGTTCTTTCTTGAGAGTCCTCAGAAAGAACATCCTCTTTTGAGCTTTCTTAATGTGGTGGGAGGTGTTCAAGCTTCAGGTCAGGTCCTCCACTATATGTACCCCCAGGAATTTGAAGCTGTTTACCCTCTCCACCTCCTCCCCATTGATGAACAGTGCACTGTGTTCTGTCCTCCTGTTTCTCCTGAAATCAACTATAATTTCTTTAGTTTTCTTTGTGTTGAGGATAAGGTTATTGTCCCTGCACCAGGCTGTCAGGTTCTGAACCTCCACCCTATATGCATTTTCATTATTATTTCCTATAAGTCCCACAATGGTTGTATCATCTGCAAATTTAATAAGGATGTTGGAGCTGTGAGAGTAGATGCAATCATAGGTGAAGAGTAAATAGAGGGCGGGGCTGAGAACACAGCCCTGAGGCACACCAGTGCTGAGAACCATGGTGGAAGAGATGTAGTGGCCAATCCTGACATGCTAGGGTCTATTTGTGAGAAAATCTTTGATCCACAGACAAAGAGGAGTTCCTAGACCAAGTATTTGCAATTTCTCAAGCAGTTTGTTAGGGATAATGGAGTTAAAAGCAGAACTGTAATCAACAAACAACATTCTAACATAACTGTTGGGAGATTCCAAATGTGTATGTAATGCACATCATCTATTGGTTCTATATGCAAACTGATGTTGGTCTAGGTCAGGAGAGATACAGGCTTTAATGTGGGGCAATACCAATCTCTCAGTAATCAGGCCAGGTCAGTAATCATTCAAGCTTGTGATAACTGAGGTTTTAGGTATGGGAATGATTGTGGCAGTTTTTAAACAGACAGGAACTGTGGCTTGCAATAGTGACGTTAAAAAAAAAATTGTAAAAACTGTACTAAGCTGTTCTGCACAGGCCTTCAGCACTCGTCCTGAAACATCATCTGGCCCTGTTGCTTTTTTACAGTTTATTTTTTGAAATGCCCTCTTTACCTGGTAAGTCTGAAGAGTCAGTAGCTGGCCACTCTCTAGAGGGGTGGTGTTACTATCCAGATCTGGTCCTCCAATTAAGTTGGAGTCATCTTCAAAATGAGCAAAAATGTGTTTAGTTGATCTGGGAGAGAGGGGTCGGCTGAGGAGAGCATGCTGTTGTTCAACTTGTAGTTAATAATGTTTTTTATTCCTTTCCACATGGCACAGGGATTGTTGTTATTAAAGTTATCCTGAATACGCTGTTTATACTCGCTCTTTGCCAGTGTGATGCCTTTATGTAAGTTGGCCCTCGCTCTCCCATACTCCACTTTGTCTCCTGATCATAATACCATGTCCCGGGCTTTAAGCAGCTCTCTCACCTTATTGTTAAACCAGTTGTTACATTATCAGTCCAGAAATTGATATAGGAGAGGACTGTGATGGTATAGTGCTCAATGTCTGGGTGTTCAAAGAGTTCCCATAAGGTGTCCTCAAAGTAGTCCTGTAGGGCTGTACAGGCTTCCGCAGTCAAGACCTGCACTGTTTTAAATTGGTTCTGCTGGCCAAGGGCTTATAGGCTGGGATCAAGAGCAGAGAAAGATGGTCAGATAGTCCCAAATGGGGTGCAGCTTGCACCTTATAGGCTCCAGGAATGTTAGCATAGACCTGATCCAAAGTTTTATTGTTGTGTGTTTTAATGTCCACATACTTATAAAATTTGGGTAGAACAGCTTTAATACTTGTATGATTAAAATCACCTGCCACAATAAACATGCTCTCTGGGTGTCTGTTTTGTTGCTTACAGATGGCCTCATGCAGCTTCCCCATGGCTAACTTAGCATTAGCATGGGGGTATACATAGACAGCAGTGATTAAAACAGCAGAGAATTCACAGGGTAGATAGAAAGGCCGGCATTTGAGCATTAAAAACTCCACTTCCGTACAACAATGTCTCTCAACGACTGTACAGTCTGTGCACCAGCTATTGTGGATGTAAACACACACACACCTCGTCCTCTTGCCTTACCGGAGCGGAATGCTAATTCCACAGCTGAATCAGGAATGTTTTCATGAAGCCAGGTTTCCGTTATTACTGTAACACAGCTGTGCAAATGGTCATTTGAAATCCTCAATTTTACATCGTCCATTTTGTTAACAAGGGAATGGGCATTTGCGAGGAATAAGCTGGGGATAGCCGGTTTATGCGGACGATTCTTAGCCTAGCCTTAATACCGGCTCTCTTACCCCGCTTCTGCTTTCTCTCGCATCTTCGTCGGTATCTCCTCTTGCTGTTGACAATATCACAGAACATATTATCTCCGGAGGTATAAAATCAGAGTTTCTGGGCACACATCTGATGCAACAGTCCCTTATAAGTAAGATTTCAGTTCACAAGTATTTTACAATATTCCTATAGCTGCTAACTAAGGGAGAATTCCGGGTCGCTGTGTCTACGCGTGCCACCATCTTGAACATCTATCAAATAAATAATTGTCAATCTAAACTGGATGGTCTCCTTGGTTGAACTGAAATTGTAATCCTTCTGTTTTGAGAAATTGTAATCTTGCTCTTTTTACTGCTGCTACATATTTGCACAACTACTGAACACTGAATGTACATTAGTGTTGTAGTCAAGACCGCCTAAACCGAGACCAAGACATTGCCGAGACCGGAGGGTATCAAGACCAGGACACTGCCGAGACTTGAGGGTACCAAGGGTACCAAGACCAAGACACACTAAGGTGAGACCAAGACCAAGACCGAAAACAGACTAGGGCTAGAATCGACATCACATTACTCAGATCAACTGTAGAGAAAAAAGGCATTGCTGTAAAGTGTCATTACCTGTTAAATCAAATTCATGTTATCTTTTCAGTTATATTGTCCATATGTCTCTTGTTTAAAATCTCCCAGATTTGTCATAGTTATGAGGCCTGATGGAAAATAATTTTCTCAGCAATTCTCTCCTATAACCATTTTATCATAGATAAACTGGAATTGTCCCACTGTAATCTTTACACTTCGATATCAACATCACTAAAATTACTTACCATATGTTAAATGTAAAGTGCTCTGTGACAATGACTGTTGTTAAGAGCGCTATATAAATAAATTTGAAAATTGAATTGAATATAGCATAAAACGAATGCTTGCTCAACACAATGCCCATAGACAGATGCTA
The DNA here is from genome assembly GCA_032718565.1 of Distichodus sexfasciatus. Classification (NCBI taxonomy): domain Eukaryota; kingdom Metazoa; phylum Chordata; class Actinopteri; order Characiformes; family Distichodontidae; genus Distichodus; species Distichodus sexfasciatus. The sequence continues at coordinate 19,208 of JAVGVS010001428.1, forward strand.
TATAAAGTCAATGATGATTTATTTTGTCAAATAACACCACTGTAATAATTAAACAATACACCCACACAAACAAATACCAGATAGGTACACAAATACATTATATAACCATATATATTCTTAACGATATATTTATCGTTCTTAACCATATATTTAGCTTTTGGCTAGTCAACGATCTTGTAGTTAGTTATCTTACCTTTCATGGTGCAAAATCTTCATACAGCAGAATGTTTCTTTTTCTGGGACGTTTTACAAATATACTATTTGTGCTCTGTAAAGCCAAAGTTAATTACTGCCGACTTCGCAGACATTTTCGGACATTTCTTTGCCGACTTCGCTATGATGCGATGTGTATGATGTGTGTGGACTGTGAAGCGCTGGCAGTGTCCACTGAGAAAATGTATACAATATAATGTTTTTAAAATAGATGCATCTGACTGGTTGCATTTGAATTGAGGCGTGTAATAAATAATGATACTGTTCTGTGAGGATGCGCTGTTTTCTCTTTTTTTTCCCCATCCCATTGAGACTGCTATGTCCGAGACCAAGACAAGACCACAAAAAATTGACCGGTCTCGAGACCGGACCGGTCAAGACCGGTCTTGAGAACTACAGCACTAATGTACATACATACAGTTAGTCACCTTCTAACTAACTGTATCTGCACAAATTATTGAAAGTATTGCACAGACTCTAGTTCTCCACTGCTGTTACAATATCTGCATATACTTAATCCAACTTAAATGTTAGTCAGACTTATTTAAGACATACTGTTTTATAAATAGACTGTCTATATAGAATTTTTTATATTGAAACTGTTACAGATCTTATACACATTCAGTGTAAAAGACCAAGATCATAATTGTAGGTTGAATACTGCATTCAAATTGTCTCTCTTTCTACATCTAGTTTAAAGTTTATATTTAATTTAAGTGTATATTTTATATTCTCTGTATATATTGTTTATTCTGTGTGCCTTATTTGTTCTTTGTTCCTTGGTCTTTATTGTTTGAACTGTGAAAGCTGTAGTCTCATCTCTCTGTATACATGTACAGTATATAGCAGAGATAACAAGTTTACTTTGACTTCAACGTTGACTTTGAGAGATGAGGCGACGTGGCTCCAGTTCTCCAGTGCAAAGAACAAAGAACAAATAAGGCACATACTGTAGAATAGGCAGTATATAAATAGAATATAAAATATACACTTTAAACTAGAAGTGGAATATAAAATATAAACTTTAAACCAGAAGTAGAAAAACACAGAAAACACAGGGGCATGAACAATGTGTCCTTCTGTGGAACCAGAGATCTCCAACCACATCTCCTCGGGGACAGAATTGGGAGTTGTATGGTTTGACCATCTGATAAATTATTAATCCCAAATAGTTTATAGATTAGCCAAAATATACGTTTTGTTAATCAGTCATCTAAATCAAGAGCTTCACGCTAATCACAAGCTCGGGGAAAACTAATCCAGTTGCACAACCTTATCAAGTTAAACTAGAGTAAACATAACCCCATGCCATTTGGTTTGAAGGAGCTAAACAGGACAATCAATAAATGTGACTCTGCACGGCAAAACCAGTCGCTTGTCGCAAATTTTCAAAATTGAGTGATTATGTTTTCATGAAAGGCCACAAATCAACTTTTAAAACGATACCTATATCGAATGAATCAGATGACATGACTGAGATATCAGCATTCAAAAGAGTCGGGTTTCTTCTGTCACACCAAGTGAGAAACGGAGTAATCTGCCTTTGAAGTTGACTATCGACATAGCATTGACAGACGCATGGTGCAGTCGCGGCTACGTTTGCATTAACGGTAGCCTATGCTGCATTCACAGCCAAAGTCAAAGTCAAAAGTCAAAGTCAACTTTATTGTCATCTCTGCTATATACTGTAGAGATACATAGAGAGACGAGACGACGTGGCTCCAGGTTATTTCCAGGGCAAACAAACAAAGAACAGTAGAACAGAGAATAAATAGGCAGTGGCACGACTTGGCACATGGGATAGACAATAAATAAGTAGAAATACTAAAATATACATTAAACAATATACATTTTAAACCAGACAATATACAATATACATGTTAAACTAGACAGGGATTATATATATATATAT
>JAVGVS010001429.1:0-21325 GCA_032718565.1 Distichodus sexfasciatus
TATATATACATATATCTTTCATCACCTGTTCATTTACATTTACATTTATGGTATTTAGCAGACGCTTTTGTCCAGAGTGACTTACATGTCCTAATTTCCTGGATAGTTCCCCTGAGAGCAACTTAGGGTTAAGGGTCTTGCTCAAGGACTAAGTGTTGATAACACTAGAGGTCAGATTCGAAGCCACAACCTCTTGGTCCAGAGGCAAGCGTCCTGCCACTAGGCCACCAACACCCTAACCTTGCGAATTTGTATTGATTTATTTTTTTATTCTCATCACCACATCCAATTTTCAGAAAGCAAATCTTAACTTATCGGCAGCGTGTCGCTTCTCGTCCTCTCAGAGCATCAAGCGCTACTCGTCTTGAAGCACCTCTACTCGAAACTCTTTACAGTGTTGGCTCCTCAGTTTTGGAACCAACTTGCTCTTGCCATAAGAACTGATAGGGACAAACTACGCCTCATACTTACCGTTTCTCCATTTGGAAGACCTACTAACATGTATATTTAGGTGTGCACTCACTTTCCCTTTTCTCTAACATGATTGTTGATTAAAGTGTATACCTCAGTTGGCGGTAGCTTGGTTTTAATGAAAATTGTTGATTTAAAGTTCAGTTTTACAGAATAAAGAACATCGTGGACTATAAAGCACTGTTGTAAGTCGCTCAGGGGTGTGTTTCCCAAAAGGATAGTTAGCGACTAACATAGTGTACAATAGCAGCTAACGTAGTATGCATTACGATAGCAGCTATGCTTTTGGAAAATGCAGCGTCTGTGAAATGCTGTAAATGTAAATGTAAATGCAGAGCCCAGGACTTTCCCTCACCGGGAAATAAAAGGCAAATAAATAAATAAATAAATAAGCAAATAAATTTAAAAAGCATGGGAGAAGCTCAGGTTGCCGTCAAGTGCGCGCTGTAAGCATCAGGCCCTTAAGAGGCCAGTGTGTTTTAACAGCTAAGGAACACAAAGAGCCGGCGCGGCGAACAGAGGAGCTATTAATCAGGTGATTAATATGGGTTTAAACACACAAGGAGACAGAGATGAATTCTGTTAACACGTTTGCCATCTCCAAGGCGATAATTGTTCACCGAGCGTCTCATTTGTCAAACGGGTTCGGGGAGGGACCGAGAACCAGACCACGGAGAAAAAAATTCTCTCTTCACGCGAGAGAATTTCATTACACAAATGTGCTGCCTTTTGTGCTTTTTTTTAAAGACAGGAAAATGCATTAATAATATGTATAAGCAGTGTTGGGCAAGTTACTTCCAAAATGTAATGGATTATAGATCGCTAGTTACTGTTATTTCAAAATAATTGGTTCCATTATAATATTACTGTCTCTGACTTGCAATGTGTTACACGACTCCTGCATTACATTTGAGCTACTTTCACCAAAATTAGGCCCCATCCACGCGGGTGTTGGAATCCTGGATAAATGGACGCATCCTGAATGCCGTACAGGCCGTCCAAAGTGTTCGTTTTTGTGGATAGTTCTGCACTGAGTTCACAAAAACTGATCCTTATGCTTCGTTAAAACTGAGCTTCAACTTTCTTCTTTTAAAAAATAATCTTGATACGGCGGCACAGACGGGAGAAGAGAAAACATCGCCGCCGATACTGGCTTCACCCTAACGCTCACTGCTCTGCTCTCTGCTCCACTTCCTGCACCAGCTGGGCTGGAACAATGTCCCCAGACAGTTTCAAAACACAGTTTCTTCCTCATTATCCGTATCAGAATACGTTTGAAATCATGGGACATATTCGGTCCTCCAGATCGTCAATGTAAATGTATTAGCAACGTTTTCTTTATGTTCGCTAGGATTTTGGTAGAAATTGACTCCAAAAAAACATTGTATGACATTGTATGCTCGTCTGACGTCACGAAAGGGACATAAACATCTTGTTTAGACGCCCATGTGGACGGGGCCTGACTGTGGAAGTAGGCGTTGTAAAATGCTAAAATGTGGTTTACTGCAGTTCATTCTACATCCAGTGGAGGGCGATGTGGTGTAGCATAATGACTGTAGCCATACACTATGTAGCCATTGTTATGCAGTTACTGTAGGGTTATAGTAAAAGGCACTCTCTGAAGTCGCACAACAGAATAGAGCAGTCTGTCAAATTAAAGATAAAGTCAATACAGCTTCAACCACCCCCTCTACACACACACACACACACTCACACACACACTCACACACACACTCACACACACAAAACACATACTATCAAATCAAAAGAGAAATCAAATCAAAAGACATCACAGCCTGAAAGGCACAGAGACAACTGACATTTTCAGCAAACAATGTGTGTGTGTGTGTGGTGTGTGTGTGTGCGTGTGTGTGTGTTTCTTTTACTGAGTCAGATCTGTTAGTTGTGTCCTCTCCATTTAAACTTGTACAAATGAGAGTTGTGTGAAACAGAGTCTATATGTAGGTGTCATACAGAGAATGTGTTGAAAGTGTGTGTGGGTGTTTTGTCTTTTACTTTTTAATTTCAAATAACCCTTTAACACGCACACACCAGCACACACACACACAATTTTTACACCTCCACATATATATATACATACACACACTCGAACACACACACACACACACACACACACACACACACACACACACTGGAGCTTCGAACACACACACACCCACACTCTTGATTTTCACTACTACTCCAACTAAGTAAAAATCTTGCTGCACACACACATCACCAAAGCACATCTTGTAGATCAACATCACTTCTACAACACACACACACAGACACACACACACACACACACCTGATCTTATCAACATCATACCTACCACCACTCCACCAAAACAAGAAAAAACCAACATTCTGATCAAAAGTACAAAGTACACACCTACAACTACACACACACACACACCTGGTCTTACCAACATGATCAACATGAACTACCACCACCAGAAAACATCACCTGCCACAAACCCAGCACACCACACACACTTACAACTAAACCTGCACACACTCATACACACACACATACGCCAGAACTTACCAACACGATCATACCTACTAGGGGCGTTGAAATTAATCACATAATCGATGCATCACGATGTAGACATGGACGATTCTACATCGATGCAATGACAGACCATTGCCCGCTATTGGTCCGCGGTGGCCTTGCAGGTGGTCCGTGACATGCAGTTTAGTTTCACTACTGAAATCACTATTTTAAAATGATTTATTCATTTTTCAAAACATCTTTATGAATAATGAATTAAATGCAAATATCTAAAAAAGTCATACAAAAACTACACCCTCCCGCCACGCTCAGTGCTCAGTCCGAGCGGTAGCCCCTGGGACAGAAGCAGATAAAAACCCTTGAATTACATCATGACATTGCCTGGTCGAAAAAAAGTCGAAAAAAAACTTCCCCGTAGCAACTCTTGCAGCCCAATCTGCGTGCAATGTGAAGTAACGTAGAAAAATAGATATCGTTTACCTAAAATCGTAACTGAATCAAATCGTGAAGGTTTACTCATCTAATAACTACCGCCACCCAAAACAATCACCACCATTCTTATCACCAACAACCACACACACACACACATACACACACACACACCTCTGAGCTTACCAACTTCATAACTCCTAAAACACTCTCGCCACCGCTCTCATCACTGCCAACGGCATCACCTGCCACAACTAAACACACACTTACTTGAGCTTACTTACATGGTCACAACTACCGTCTCCCCCCAAAATAAGAAGCAAAACTCTCAATGCCACAAAGGAAACACTTTCTATGAATACAGAACACACACACACACTTGCAGAACCTGCCGTACCCCTGCCCCATCCCTGCATTAGTATGCAAGGCCTATAAATGCGGCGTGTAGAGTCGCTGGGTAATCCAAATGAACCCGGTAAATAAGATTCCCCTCAATTACGCACACTTACAGCACAATGCCCGGCCACCTCCTCATCCACCTCCACCTCCTCCACCTCCGCCGCCGCACAAAAGGAAAACAAATTCAATTCACTTCTGTCCCACTCAAAAAAAAAAAAATCAACTTCCCATAATTGCCCTCTGGAAAAAAAAGTGCAAACTGTATCATTTTTGGGCCATTTTGACTAATGACATTGTAATAAGGTGGCTGGCAATAGACTTTGAATAGAAAATATAATTACATGCATTAGTTTGTCTAAGCGTTTATAAGATCACGAATCCATCAGAGTTTCAAGGCTCATCTGCGGAGCCATTCATCAGTGTCGCCGCCGCTTTGCCGAGGGAAACGTGTTCATTTGTTAGCTGCTTTGGGGGGAACGAGCCTCACGTTCGCTCAGCGTCCGGCTCGCCCGAGTGGAGATGACAGCTGTGTTATCGAAACGTAAGCGACGCCGTTCCCAGGTCACGCTCTTACGCACCAACTTTGGTGGACAGATTTTCACTTAGTAGACAACACACTTATTAGCAAAAGTTTACAGACTTCCTGGTCGGGCACGGAAACAGAAAGTAGAAAAGGTTGATGGAGCAAAAATGTGTTCAGACTTCCTGGAGGGACTGGAAACAGGAAGTAGAAATGGTTTGAAGCACCAAAATATTTTCAGACATCCTATTTGAGTGTTGAAGCAGGAAGCTGAAAGAGTTAAAAGAACGAAAATGTCTTCAGACTTCCTGCAAAACCTTGAAGGAGGGAAAAAAAATGGCTTGAAGAACAGAACGATTTAAGACTTCCTGAACAAAAATGTCTTCGGACAACTGGAGGGACTGGTAGCAGGAAGTAGAAATGATTTGAAGAACCAAAACATCTTCAGACGTCCTGTCTGACGGTTGAAGCATGAAGCTGAAAGAGTTCCACAAATGAAAACATCTTCCGACTTCCTGTAGGGACTAGAAGCAGGAAGTAGAAAAGGTTGCAAGAGAGAAAACGTCTTCTGACTTGCTGTCGGAACTTCATACTTTGTATCTGAACCGTGAAGGAGGAAATCAAAATGGCTTGAAGAACAGAAAGTTTTCAGAGTTCCTGAATGAAAACATCTTCCGACTTCCTGTAGGGACTGGAAGAAGGAAGTAGAAAAGGTTGCAAGACTCTTCTTCAAATGGTCTTACTCAAGAATTATGTATGTCTTTGTACTTAGTATGTCTTTTGGAACTTTTGACCATTCAAACAAAGCAGCACTTGTTACAGTGTTGGACGTAAAGAACTGGCTTTCCAAATCATCCCAAAAGTGCTAAGTAAGGTTGAGGTCGGGGTTCTACGCAGCACTCTAAAGTTCCTCCAAAAGCAAACTTGACAAATCTTGTATTGATGGCTCTTTGTATGCTGCAGCAAAGATGTTTTAGAATATGAACCTTCATATCTCTATTTGTTCCCGCATGACTGCAGCCCTGTGCACAAAGTCAGATCCATGAAAAAGCATGGTTGTGAAGAGTACAAAGTAACTTGTTTTTCTTCCCAAGAACACAGGATCTTCTTTGCTTTCTTGGAACTGAGAAACCGGTCAGTGTTCCTCCATAATTTGCAGTTGACCTCTGACCTCACAGCAATGACCAATCAGACCAAACCAGCCTCAAAAAAATGAAGCTTTTCTAGTCAGATCATAAAGTACACTTTGCAAAGCATAAAATTGGTAGTGCTCAGTGTACAACAATATAAGTATCTGTGTGATTTAACTTTATTGAGACAGACGGATGCAGCCTGGACACATTAAATAAGAGAAACCGATTTTCCCACAAAACAAGTCAATGCAAACATCTTAGCAACTTCTGCAGAACCACTTTTTGGATGAGAAAAAAGCTTTAAAAACAAGCAAATTGCAAATCAGATTTACTCTATTAATGGCTGTCAGGTCTCGTCGAGGCCTTGCGGCTTTGAGCGATGGTAAGACGGAGAGTGGAGAGACGGATATGAAAGGAGGACGCCGGGCTGTAATTGCTCTTAAGAAGGCCATGAGAAAGTGCCGCGCCTTTTGAGAGGCGATGGCCATTACGGGGCCGGAGCTCGGTGTGTGTCTCAAACTCTTGGTGCCCATTAAGCAGCGAACACACGGCAGAGAACTGCACCCTTATTGGGTTAGACGCCACTTAGCAGGGAAGTGCACCTCAATACATTTGCCTAACGACACATAAGTGTCACTGAAATTAGCCGTCATTAGCCCTAATACGGATGCCGGGCTGTTGCGCAAAAACGTGTGGACTTGGGATGCAGTTAGCACTGTATTTGTAGGTAATACACGGTAAGGGTCCCGGATGGGGACGGCGTTGTTCAGAGGTGGAGATATTGAGGCCAGTAAAGGTGCTAAATAAGCCTAGAATCAACAGCTCTTTACTAACAAGCATGTCACAAAGCATGTCTAGAATGTGGTGACGAGGTTTAAAGTGTTATGTCTTGTGTTGGGAGCAATATGACATAAGAGAAAGAATACTTTTATATAAATAAAAAGATTTAACATGACTTGAGAAAGGGGGAAGAGAGAGAGAGAGAGAGAGAGAGTTACTTCGAACGACAAAACAAAAGCTAGAAGGTAGACACCAGACAATGAGGGAAGGAGATAAACATATAGGGAGAGACAAGAAACAGAGACGAAAATAGATAGATAGATAGATAGATAGATAGATAGATAGATAGATAGATAGATAGATAGATAGGATACTGAATTGGACAGACAGACAGAGGCTGGCAGATAAAATGAAAAATTGAAAGAAGAGAGGGAGAGAATGAAAGTGATAGAGAACAAGGAATGGAGAAAGAGAGAGTAGGAACGAAAGAGTCAGAAATAGAAAGAGAGAAAGAGAAGGAACAGAGAGAAATCCCTAAGAAAAAGGAAGAGGGAGAGAGAGAAAATGGACAGAGGTAAAGAGAGAGAGCAGCAAATCTCTGTGGCACTTCCAGAAATTGGATCTGATCCAGAAGTGACTTGTAATCTGCAGGATCAACCCGATTTCCTCCCTTTTTACAGCCGAGATGATCTCACTCTCTCTCTCTCTCTCTCTGGTTCTCTCACTCTCTCTCTTTCTCTCTCAAACTAAGCTCCATGTCATCGGCACAAGTCCGATCAGTCTAATCCGAGTTTTTCGCGCTAGATCTTTCTGTCTTCTCCAAAGTGGCCCAAAGATGAAGAAGAAGTATTTTTGGTGCTAATCTGTAATCTCACCCTAAATCCTGTTCACTTCTGACACCCAGAAAAAGGGCCAAAAAGACGCCGGTCACCGAGATCAAGAGCTACTTGATATTTAGTAAAATTCTGATTTTAGCTGCTGAGATAAGACTCTGCCGTAATGCAGGCCGATTTATTCCAAGCCGCGCCTCGCCAAATCTGGCATGTCATCGTTTTCTCCCCCGCCCATTATTTTTTGGAAAGTGGATTAAACGGAGGGTGTGGATTTAGACGAGACTTTAGATGGAGTCGGGCTAAGATAATTGGCGTCTTGGCATTGTAGAGCAGATGCGAGCCAGCACGCAGGGGTCGTACGCTAAACGTCGGCGTCCGTCCCGCCGGATATCGCTCGCTGCATGATTCATGAGCGAGTTGCGCGGGGCTAATTGTTCAAATTAATTTGCGTAAAAACGACTAAGCGAGAGATAAGAGCCGTACAGCTGCACCTCTGCTTGGCCCACGTTTCGTCGAGCAGCTGCTCCGAGACGCCGACGCTGCCAAAAATTAAAAGCCGTGAGCATTAATTAATAGGGGTGGGGTTGCTTTTTTTATGGGGAGGGGGGTTGTGTGAACTGCAGAATACCGCGTTTCAGACGGCTCAACAGAATGCAAAATCAAAACGGAAGTGCAAAAGCTACAACACGAATGCGAAAGTCAGAACATCAATTCTAAATGGGGCAGATGGTAGCGCTGATAACGGTTAGGGAGTTCACCCCATGATCAGACGGTCGCCGGTTTGAATCCCAGCCCATTAAAGGTACCACTGAGGTACTCATGAGCAAGGTACCGTCCCTGGGTGCTATCCATGTCAGCTGCCCACTGCTTCTTCACAGATGGGTCAAATGCAGAGGTCACATTTCAAAATGGTGCACTGTGGTCACAAATAATCACTAACTTTCACTATAAGAAGATATATTAAATACGTAAAAGCTACAATATTTCCATTCGCGGCATTTAGCAGACGCGCTTATCCAGAGCGACATTTGCCTAATAACAATGTCACTGATGCCATGAGCGAGCTCAGTTTATTTGCACGTACTAAGGCCTAGTCCACACAGACGTCAGGTGAATCAGGCATTTTCGTGGTGTTCGTGGCGTCAGGTGAATGTCAACTGAACGCTGACCGTTTTTCTGCTCATTGGAGTGAATCAGAGGGTCCTCATGGGAGTTCATACATGGCATCAAATAAACGCTGCATGCAACCTTTTCCTGGTGCCACTTTCTGACAAAATCCTGACGAAGGCAAAGAAAACGTCGCTGTTGCGTTTACATGCTGTTAGGTTGACGTTCTGGAGGACCGAATATATCCCATGATTCCGTTAAGTTCCTTTTATGCGCTTCAGTGGGTGATGTAAAGCTAACTGTGCAATACAAAGACCTATATTTATATATTTTTTAATTTAATATTTTGACACACAGGTAAACATTTTGGTAAGCACACAAAATTACAAACTGGGCTGCAGGTTGATATCAAACCAACGCAAATGTAACACCTCACTGAAGTCAATCAAGCGCAGCTACAAAACACAACAACCACCAGGATTATCCAAGATTCCAACGCCGGTGTGGACAGGGCCTCCTCGGGAAAGCAATAATTAATTACCTAAAACAATTAATTATCTTAAAAATTCACACAGTTGTAGGTTATATTGTAGAGTTAAATCCTTTGGAGGAAAATAATTAACATTCGGAAGTTCGGACCTCCGTTAATAATAATTTTTAACGGAACCTTAACAAGATGAGATTTGTGTGAGTACGGTGGCTCGGAAAGAAGGTAAAAACACCACTGCTGCTTGTCAAATAGAGGTCAACAGCAGGATACGACCTCTGATGGCTTCTCATCCCTAAAAAAGGGGGAAGTGAGCAAGGAAAGAGAAGGTCAAAGAACGAAAGGTGTGAAACAACGTCAGCTTCTACTGAACCCTCACCTGGACCTGGATGAAGGAAGGAGATAAACAGATAGAGAGAGACAAGAAACAGAGACAAAAATATAGATAGATAGATAGATAGATAGATAGATAGATAGATAGATAGATAGATAGAACAAAGTCGAGAGCTCATCAGCTGTAATTCCAATTTAATATTGAACTCATTTTAGCTTGATGTTGCTGAGTGGATCTTGGGATTCAAACGCATCCCTCTGACTATTTTTATGTTTCACTTTATTAAAAATCATTAATTCGCCATTAATCTTGAACTAATGTTTACTAGTGTATTAAATGTTCATGCACCCAGTCGCCCAGAGGAGGACGTGGGCCGATTCCGAGTCTTGTTCCTTCCCAAGGTTTTTTTCTTGCCACTGTTGCGTTTTTGGGGATTTGTGCTTTGTGACAATGACTGTTGTTAAGAGCACAACATAAATAAAATTGAATTGAATACTTATCTGCTGAAGCTGGATTGCAAATGGCTAAAAATCTCAGAACGGAAAACAGCTGGAGGAAAGGGAAAATAATTGTGAGCTTCAATATGTTTTAATGTTTGTGCAACTTTGCTGACTGGTCCATTCTTTTTAATTCCAACTCTTCTCTTAAAAATAAGAATCGTTATGGAAACTGGAAAGTGTCGAAAACATAAATTAGCATTTCACTGAAGGCAAGGCTGAAAAATAACTTTTAACTGAAGTTGGAAAACACTCAAGCAGATCTTGTGTTTTCCTTTTTCCCAGATAAACTCTCCTCAAATATTTCTTCTTCTCCTCTCCTGCGGCGCGGGAACCTTTGAACTGAAGTTTGCACAAGAGACAGAAACAATCGTAAAACCCAAAGCATGACAATCGGAGCCCCTTCAAACAGCCTGTAAAGTCAAGGTAAACATTCCTTTGATCCTTTCCCTTTCTGTGTGTGTGTGTGTGTGGTGTGTGTGTGTCCATAATTATCATAAATTAATTTGTGTAAAGCAGACAATCCCCGAGACTAAAAACCCAGACGGCCGTGTTCACTTCCCGTGCTGAGACTGGCGCTGTTTGGTCCTGATTTATAAGGAAGCCGTGTGGAGACCATTACTCCGTTGGTGTCTGCGTGGGTGTGTGTTTTTGTGTGTGTGTAGGGTGTTTGTGTGTGTGTGTGTATGTTGCTGAAAGCGGAATCGATGCATGAATAGGAGACATCACTCACGTGAGCTTTTAAAAGACATTTTCACTCGAGAAGGATGGGTCACCTGGGTGCTGTACATCTATTGTTGATTTCACCCAGCGGAGAACACACACACACACGCACAGTGTCAGCAGCCCTGCAGATGGTAGATAACTCATGTCAGGTGTAATAGCCCATGTGTTTCTGGGTGAATATGCACAAGGAAGGTTTAACACCTGCAGCTGAGAGAACAAGAACAGTATTTCGGGTTTATTTGTGACCCTCCACGGCAAAACCAGTCGCTTGTCGCAACGGAGGTTTCCGAGAAAAACGAGCGTTTATGTTGCGTGAGGTAAAATGTTGGATTTTTTGTTTTTAGTGTTTTGAAACAGTGGAAGGTCTATACTGTACTGTTGTGGATAAATTTCACTGAAAAACTTACCCTTTCCATCCTAAAAACGTGACTTTCTTGAGGTGAGGAATTCAATTCCAGCAGAATGTTAAAAGTTTCTGTTTTGACCGCTCTACTTCAATATTTACGGTAAATCCACTGGTTGACTAGCGTGAAGATATTTCTCCAGAATCCATCTCCGTCTCCCGAGTTCAGTTAACCTAACGCAGGTAGGCTATCCGTGTGGCTGTGAATGCAGCGTAGGCTACCGTAAATGCAAACGTAGCCGCGACCGCACCAAGCGTCTGTGAGTGCTACGTCGATAGTCAACTTCAAAGGCAGATTTCTCCGTTTCTCACTTGGCGTGACAGGAGAAACCCGACTCCTTTGAATGTTGATATCTCAGTCATATGTCGTCCCATTCATTCGATATAAGTATCGTTTTGAAGGTTGATTTATGCCCTTTCATGAAAATATAACTCAATTTTGAAAATTTGCGACAAGCGACTGGTTTTGCCATGGAGGGTCACAATTATGATGATATAATGTTGAAAAAGGACAGTTTGCAGTTTGACGTTGTGGTGATGGTGGTGGTCTAGTGGTTAAGATACTCACCTTTGGACCAAGAGGTCGTGGGTTTGAATCCTAACACTGACACTACAATCATCCCCTGCCATAAATGTAAATGTTCTATGGACCTTCAGCATATATATAGTAGTTATCGCTGCCGGCTCACAGTGAAAAGGTTCTGGGTTCCAGCCCCGGGTCGGTCGTGGGGTCTTTCTCTGTGGAGTTTGCATGCTCTCCCCGTGTTCCCGAGGGTTTTCTCCGGGTGCTCCGGTTTCCTGCCACAGTCCAAAAGCATGCACTGTAGGTTAATTGGCGACTCTAAATTGGACTGTAAGATGTGAATGTGAGTGTGATTCTGTAAGTGTGTGTGCCCTGCAGTGTGTTGGCGCCTGCCCAGGGATGGTCCCCGCCTTGCCCTCGTAGTTCCCGGGATGGGCTCCGGTCCCCGCTGTGACCCCGGTTGGGGTTAAGCGGTTCAGATAATGAATGAATATAAATATTACATCATTTAAAACAAGAGTTAGTAGTTTATCGTGAACAAATGGTTGATAACTATGATGTGAATAGCTGTTCTACTGAATGCATTCACCTGTATGTTTTTATAATTATTTTACTGCCTTTTAATGTAAAATTAGGTACTAAAAATATTAAATCCCTGGTTACATGAATGCAACAATCTTAAATTATTGGATATACAAAAAACAACCATGAAATAGTAATATGTTAGGAAGTATAGACACTTTTGGGCACAAAATGTTCACTAACAATAAAAAATATATTTCAAAAGATATTTTTAGAAATATTTGGATGCACCACCTGCTTTTTTGGGGGGAGGTGAAGTTAGAAATACAGTCATGAAATGAAATTTAACTAAAGAGACATGTTTAAGCACATCTATAAAAATGAAAAATGAAAGATATAAATAAATAAATATTCTGGGTCAAAACATTTACACATTCACAAGTATAATCTCCCTCCCTAGTTACTGTAAAATAACATTAATAGAGTAAAATTTGTTTATATTTATATATTTCATTGATTGCATTATTGCTTAAAATTCACAAAATTCCAAAATCTCACAATATTCTGGGTCAAAATATAAAACATTCAAAAACAATCTCCCTCCTCAACTACTGTAAAATAACATCAATCGAGTAGATTTCTTTATACAGTTCAATATTTAATAATTACACTGCAGACAAAATGAAATTCTGAAAATACAAAATAATCTCCCCCCTTACAGGAAAATAATTCACTGAATTTACAAAATTACAAATTTTCTGGATCCAAAAATTACACATTCAAATACGATCTCCCTCTCTACAGGAAAATATCAATTAAATTGACAAAGTTCAACATTTATTCATTACATAACAGAATGTGGTAGTGTTTTCCCAAAATTTTCTGGGTCAAAAATTCCACGTTCAACTAGTGTAGCAAACCTACAATGGATTAATTCTTCTTAACCAGGTTACAACATTGATTATTATTCATGCAGCTCTTTCCATTTTTGTACATCTCGGCGTTCGGCGCGCTGGCGGTTCACGATGCCAATTAGCCATTGAGCTTCTCTCCTCTCTTCCTCTCTCCTTCTCTCCCTCTCTCTCCCCCACTCTGTTCATCAGTCTTAAAGCATCTTGCTCGGGTCTGATCAGAGGGTCAAGTAGCTGAGGGCTCCATTAATTGCCATAATGAAGTCTTCAGTGAGTGATCAGCTGCACCGCTCTCTAATGCGCCCTCCTCCAGATCATTTTTTAATGTTTAGTTTTATCTTATGACTGCAACATCTCATTTAGCAGGAATTAATAAACAGGGAGAGAGAGAGAGAGAGAGATGGAGAGTAAGACGCTGCTTGAGTTCGGAGTTGCTTTCTTATTCGTGCTTCACTGGACTGAGATGAGATATATCTGCGAGTGTTTTTCTGCCTTTCACTGAGTCCTCCATCCATTCTCCCTCCACACACA
Organism: Distichodus sexfasciatus; assembly: GCA_032718565.1. Classification (NCBI taxonomy): domain Eukaryota; kingdom Metazoa; phylum Chordata; class Actinopteri; order Characiformes; family Distichodontidae; genus Distichodus; species Distichodus sexfasciatus. The sequence goes on from JAVGVS010001429.1 coordinate 13,122, forward strand.
CACACACACACACACTGCAAACGTTAAATTACTCAGATGACAAGTAAACGGCGCATCATTCCAGCGTAACTGACAAGCCGAACACTCTTTATAATGAGGTGACACACACAATCTAACGCACACATGCGCAGACCCGCAACGAACACACACACACACACACTGCGGGCTCAGAAGCAATAGTATAATAGGTTCATTTAAGAACGTTAGGCTTTGACATTCGATCATTTATCTGGGTTATTCCTCATCTGCAGCGAGACAAACCATTTGACACCACAGTGAACACCGAAATATCACACACACACACACACACTGATCTCAAGTAAAATAAAAGTACACACGTCACACTGTATGCAGAGAGCAAAGAAACCTGAGTTAAGGGTACGGAGGATGAATGCTTCAGTTTAGTGCAATATTGCACTCCTTTTATTGTTTGTGTGTGTGTGTGTGTGAGAGAGAGAGAGAGCAGGTTTTAAGGTATTTCTGTGGACCAGATTACCTTTACAAGGTTTTAAAGTGTGTCAGTGTGTGTGTGTGTGTGTGTGTGTGTGTGTATTAAAGGTGTGTGTGAGTGTGAGTAGGGTTTAAAGTGTGTGTGTGTGTGTGTGTGTAACAGCAGCGTTTAAAGTGTGTTTATGTGTGTGTGTGTGTGTGTGTGTATACGTGTGTGAGTATCTGCAAGGTTTAAGGTATTTGTGTGGACCTGATTACCTTTAAAAGACAGCAAAACCTAAGATTTGTCAGATGTGTGTGTGTGTGTGTGACAGTGTGTGTGAACACACAGGCCAGAAGGCTAAGCTATACACACAGATCACGTCTGATTCCGAGCGCGAGGCGATCGCTCAGAGTGCAAACGCACAGCATTAAGATTTAAGTAACCGAAATTAGAGGCCAAACGGTCAATAGACTTACAAGCAAATAATTCAATTCTGAGCAACAATGGAGCACTCAGGGTCCACTCCGGCCATAAGTCAGCTAAAAGGATGAGGCGGCGGGGGTAAGGACGCCGCCGCCCGTGAAACCGTAATGCCTTTATTCCGGGGTTTTCGTCTGGACGGTAATCGGCTCGTTTGTCAGAGCGAGACTCGAGCACACCGAGCGGCGCTGATTAGGCTGGAGTTTTCAGCAGGGCGCTGGGGCTTACCAATCACTCCTGTAAAACTCCACCGCAGTCCAGCGCTACCTGCTTCACGCAGCCAAGAGCCAGTGGGAAGAGATTTGGATTGTATGTTTATCACTCATCAGTTAAAACAGTTGTTCACAAACTAAGGGCCTGTGTCCACAATACACGTTTTTTTAACGCCTGCAGTGGCTATTTTTGATACAAATCCTATGAGCTGCAGTGGTCAGAGCGCTAAACGCTTTCAGCGGAATGAAATGCCGGTGGAGTCAGGTTTTTTACCGCAGGGCACAGAGAGCTTCAAGTTGAAATCCGTTCCGTTGGTCCTCGCCCTGTGTCCATGGTTCCCAGGATAGGTTTCGGTTGAGATAAAGTGGTTCCGATAATGAATGAATGAATGAATGAATGAATACAGTTAAAACAGAGTTACTGTTCTACAGATTACAGCACGGATTGTAGCGTAACTTAACTAGGTGCCATGACTCGTGTTGTTCTCATTTATTACGTATGTAAGTGAAAATCAATCCACCAGACCCTCTGCCAATACGAGGCGTTTTATGAAAATGTATCTCCGTAGCTTAAATATTTTAGTATAGGAGAAGTGAAATGGGAGAGTAATCCGCGCGGGGGTAAAATGATCTCTTGAGTTAAATAACATGCATCAGCGTGGCTGTGCTTGGTGCCCTATCAGAGAGACTCGCTCAGATTTATGACGCTCTTCCAGAGCTCAGTCGTGACTGTAAGTCAGCCAACGCGCACTTCCAATGTCAAATAGGGCCATCGGAGCATCGTTTATTGGAAAAAATTACCGCGGGAGCTCAAGTTCGGAGAAAAGCTGTTCGAAATTGTTTCCGTCAATTTCTTATTCATTACTTTGTAATTCAATCAGTCAGACTCTAGTGCACAAATAAAAGGCGGGGGTGGGGGGGGTGGACGAGAAAAAAAAGCAATTTGCATGTTTGCATTTTGCTTTTTTTTTTCCCACGAGGAGTTATAACGGCACTGTCCTCCTTGATGAACACATCACTCAGATTTTGATGGAAATATGTCAGCATTAGCAAACACGAGCCGAGTGATTTATGGCTCCCGACGGTTTGCCGCTAACGGCTCTTCGGCGCAAAAGGCCGTCCCGAAATAGCACCTGTTGTACACATTGACCTCCTAATTTTCTAATTCAATTTGGCTCCCCTTCCCCGACGCCCGAGTGGCTCGGCCCGGTCCGGCCCGGCGCTCAACCGGCCGCCCTTCGAGCCGGCAGTAATACCAATTACGGCGGGCGACTGGAACCTGCACTTCACTTAAATCAAGGCAAGTAGTGTTTTATTGCGCTGCCCCGTTAAATCAATCTAAATCTGGGCATAATAGAGCCCTAATCAGGTAGTAGGAAGAATAATAGGTTGTCACGCATGAGGAAAAATAGGCAATCATGGAATGTTTTCTTTAATTAGGCTGTGAGGAGTGGAAGGGCAGCGCCAGAACGCCCGGACCATTCATCATCGGCAAGGTGGGAAATTACTTCAATTACTCAGGAAGGAGGGAGAGGAATGAAGAGGGCAGGAGTGAGAGAGAGATGGAAAGATGAAGAGATGATTGTAGAGGGAAAGGTGGAGGAAGAGATGGAAGAATCCGCTTCAGAATAAAGATCTCTATCTGTTGGTATAGGCTACATCGCTGTTAATAAATCAATGACGTTTAATCAAGGGGGAAAATTGTTTCAGTCTTTGTCTCTAAGTAACTAACTAGCACACCCACACTCTTACACACACACACACCCACACTCTTACACACACACACATACACTCTTACACACACACACATACACTCTTACACACACACACACACATACACACCCACACTCTTACACACACACACACACACACACCCACACTCTTACACACACACACACACACACACACACACGTTTAAATACTAGTTGTCCTACATAAGCCACATCCAAGTTTCAGTAGATGAGTGAGTAAGTGAGTGAGTGAGTGAGTGAGTGAGTGAGTGATTTTAAGGTGGCATAATAAATTACTTACAATCCATTGATTAATTAGACAGAGATGAAGACAGATAGTTAGTTAGATTGAGAGAGAGAGAGAGAGAGAGAGAGAGAGAGAGAGAGAGAGAGAGAGAAAGTTAAACTTCTTCAAGAGTCTTCATCCAAAGATGGACATGATTAATGGACCTCACTTAATATCTTTGTGTATGGATGGATGGATGGATGGATGGACAGATTGAGATACTGTAGATAGATAGATAGATAGATAGATAGATAGATAGATAGATAGATAGATAGATAGATAGATAGATAGATAGATAGATAGACAGGTTAGTAGGAAGGAAGGTATGGATGAATGGACAGATGGATGGATGGATAATGCATGGATAGTTGGATGGAGAGAAAGTGACAGATAAAGAGACAAAAAAGATGGACAGATTAGTAGGAGGGGAGGTATGGATGGATGGATAGATGGAGGACAGACGGTCAAAATGATTAGATAGATAGATAGATAGATAGATAGATAGATAGATAGATAGATAGATAGATAGATAGATAGATAGATAGATAGATAGATAGATAGATAGAGGTTATGAATGGTTGAATAAATGGATGGATGGATGGATGCATGGAGAGAAACAGACAGATATAGAGACAAAAAGATCAATAGGAAGGAAGGTATGGTTGGATGAATGGACCAGTGGAGAAAAAGACAGACAGACAGATAGATAGATGCTGTGAGTTTTATATTCTTGTCTTGAGTGTTTTTACATTTAAATCATTCTGCATTTATGGCAAAATTCTCTCTCTTTCTCTCACTCTCTCACACACACACACACACATACAGAGTTGGGCCGCAGCACTTGAGTGACCAGGCTGCTCCATCTTATTACTAACCCAAACGGCAATAAATCATTTCAGCTTTCATCTATTGTTATTGATGAATGGGCTATTATTTGTCATTTAATCAACAGAAAATGATGACCTGTGAGACAGATCTCTCTCTCTCTCTCTCTCTTTCTCCATCTACATCTCTCCCTCTCCATCTCTCCCTCTCTTTCTCTCTCTAGTAAAGGACAGACATGATGGATTATATCCTTAAACTGTTATTACACTTTTAATGCGTTCACTTAGAAATGACATGCGGGACGAGGACGGTGCTTTCTGCTTTTCTCTCTCTCTCTCTGCCCCTCTTTCAGTATATCTGTCTCCAGTCTTGACTTACTTATTTACTTTTTTCCACACTGTATTTCTATTTCACCCTTCTCCCGAGTGTCAGCGGAGGAAAGTGAGACGTGTGTGTGTGTGTGAGAGAGAGAGAAAGAGAGAGGGGGGAGATTTGCTTTTTGACAGGTTTTCTCTGGGAAGGTGTTTCCTGCTTGTGGGATTGTTTGTCTGCTTGATGCGGCTCGAGTGTGAGATGAAGAAGCGGGTACTGAAGCAAAACAAACACGTGTCAAGATGCTGCGCGTCCCTTGATTTATACAGACACACACACACACAGATGTACGCACGCACACACACACACACACAGACAAGCGGAGCAAAAATTCATGGAGCTATAGAAATATATCAAATGCATTCTATGAAAGTTTGGATTGCAACCTACAATTCACACACACACACACACACAGACACACACACACAGTTCCATATGTGTTATTTGTAAACCACATTTTTTTTTGTTTTAGGGGTCAGTCAGGTCCTCAAACATACCTGGATGGATAGATAAATAGATAGACGGACAGATGGACAGACAGATAAATGAACAGACAGATAAATGGACAGACAGACAGACAGGCAAACAGACGTCCGTTTGACACACAGACAAACGGACGGATGGACAGATGGACAGATAGACGCACAGACAGACAGACAGACAGACAGACAGACAGACAGACAGACAGATAGATAGATAGATAGATAGATAGATAGATAGATAGATAGATAGAGGTTATGAATGGTTGAATAAATGGATGGATGGATGGATGCATGGAGAGAAACAGACAGATATAGAGACAAAAAGATCAATAGGAAGGAAGGTATGGTTGGATGAATGGACCAATGGAGAAAAAGACAGACAGACAGATAGATAGATACTGTGAGTTTAGATAGATAGATAGATAGATAGACATAAATGGACAGACGGACGGACAGACAGACAGATAGACCAAATGTGACCTCTGCATTTGACACATCAGTGAAGGAGCAGTGGGCAGCTGACATAGGAAGCAATGCTTGGGGACGGGTTCAATTCAGCGACCTACTGTTCACGGGGTGAACCTTCTAACTGTTACACTACCAACTGCCACAAGGCTATGCTGTGCTGTGTTCACAATGACAAATAATTACCCACTTAATGTCTGCTTTTATCAGTTTAACGATTCATATGTTAGAACTATTAATGGTCAGATGTTGGAAAATATTCTTAACATTAAAAAATATAATGAACACACACACTGATGTCCCTTTAGGACACTCATTATTCAATTGCTGTGGTACAGTGCATGGCATATTGTGAATTTACTAAAAAGTCCAGACACTCTGACTCACACCTGTTTTGTGGTCTGATAGTTTTAAAACACTAGGCCTCCTCCTTGATAAACCTCCTACTTTAGTAGGCCTAGTGACCCACTCCTGGGACTACATTTCCCATGAGGCCACGCACACACCCATGAAAAGACGCATGCATAATAAAGAGCTCATTATGAAGAGCGAGCAGCATCTCCGTCATATCGCGCTGCTAATTTCCATGCGGTGGCACACTAATCTATATTCTAACTTACGTCGCATGAATTTTTAACCGTTTTCCTTCATTAACTGAAATGCTCGTTATGGAGTTCACTCTTCAGCAGAGAAATAGTCTGCAGAGAAATGCTGCTTTAAACAACAAAATACCACTACACACTAAACCGCTAAACTGAAACCAAGATATAGGAATAGATCTTCCTGCTGTACCTCTAACAGAACATTTGAGTGACTTTTTGTCATTGTGAACACAGCACAGCGCACAGTGCACCACAGCGAAATGTGATTTCTGCATTTGACCCATCTGTAAGGGAGCCGTGGGCAGCAGAGGTCATATTTGGTTGTGGTGCACTGTGTGCTGTGCTGTGGGGGGTTCACAATGACAAAGAATCACTCACTTATGTTCACTTTTCTGATAAATGTACCTGTTGATGCAGAAATGTTACCCTTATTTTATTTCCCTGTGCATTAGACATGTTGTATCTGTTACTCCCCCGAACCTTTGCTCGATCCTTTGGTAAATAAACAAGGCCGTAAATGGCAAGCGTGCAACGTTCCCATCTCAAATTACAACTATTGTCAACAAGCGACTCCAGTTTATGTTAATGAGAGAATCCTAATTAACACTGTTCGCTGCGGTCGTATAATTTAGGCATCGCACCTTTAATGAGGGAGGTGTTCGGCAGCGACGCCGAGCTCCTACGATGCTGTTTGTGTTTTTGTACGATGGTACGACCATCATTATCGATGCCTCGTCGGGTTAATTGTTCCAGGGGAGGCCAAGAAAAGTTCTTTTGTTCACCGTTTGTCAATGCAAGATCGGATTTTGAGATGCAATCACGGACAATACCGAGATCTTTTAAAACATGATGACTCCATTGTTAAGTGTTAAGAGTTGCTGTTTGCGGTTACCAACTTAACCAGTGTGGAGTTTTTGTGACCAGTGACTTTGCGAGGTGTGAAATATATTTGTTATGAGTGTTGTTTGTGGTGCTGATTGTTTGTGAGGGCTTTTTAAATTGAGGTTTGTGTTTGTGTTTAAAAGAACACTGACAACTGTTCTCCGGTAGATACTCAGCAGGTAGATATTAGAGATGTAGCCGATCCGATATGTGGATGGGTATCGGTCCGATAACGGCTCAAACGGCTGGATGGGGTATCGTGGCATTGGGCCGTTCTATGGAGCCGATCTGTAAATACGCACACGCTTTGTTCGTTATGCATGGGAAGTGGCACTGCGGTAAAGTAGAGCTGAAACCATTGTTCCATTAACTCGAATAATTCTATTACAATAAAATGGTCGAGGTGATTTTTCTAGAATCGAAGCTTGGTTTAATTCATTTTACTCGCTACAGCATGAGCCGCTTGTATTTCCCACAGAGGCTTAATAGTGACACACAACATTTTCAGTGGCGCAATCAAGACAAGACCTGATCCCTCTGTATGTGAAAGTATTTGTGAGATGTTCTGGCACTAAAACAGAAGTAAATGCATGAAAACGCATAAATGACATTTTTCGCGATGTAAACACGCGCTGTGTTAATGAGAACGCGCACGAGCGCCGTTACTCGCTAAAACGCTCCAGTTCGGTCAAAATGTCCCCTTTATTCCAGACACAAACCATATTTTAGCTGATAAATAACCACGATAACCAGCGTTCTACTCACAACTCTGCCATTTATTTAGATTTTCCCATAGATTTTCCATCGTTTATCCTGGAACGTGCGCCCAGCGCTTCATTGTGACGTGGCTCCAGGTGTGCAGAGGATTGTGGGAAATGTAGTTCTCCGCAAAAGCAGCTCATTTTATAGGCCAAATTGGTTAAAAATGACAAACTTCGGTATTTCATTTTCTGTTGATCAGATATTTATCAATTTTATAATGTTATAGTGTAATCAATAAGAAAGAAGAAATATTTATATGTCTAAACAAATAATTTTTGAATAATTTTGTGTGTAATTATTACATTGTTTTAGTAGGAAAACAGTATTTAAATCAAGCATTTCCTTAAGCATAACAATCATCTCACTCATGTATTCAGACATTTTAAAGCATTATTTTAAGTTTAAAAAAAGACTGTGACTGTATCAGAATTGTATCGGTATCGGCAGATATCCAAATTTACAATATCGGTATCGGTATCGGACATAAAAAAGTGGTCTCGGCCCATCTCTAGTAGATATGTTTGATAATTTCAGGACAGACAGATTGATTGATTAATTGATTGGTTAATTTATTGTTGGCTTGATTCATAGAAATGAAAGTAGGTAAGGACAGACAGACAGACAGACAGACAGACAGAGAGATAGATAGATAGATAGATAGATAGATAGATAG
>JAVGVS010001430.1:0-21304 GCA_032718565.1 Distichodus sexfasciatus
TATTTGGATTTGCATTTAAATGTGATTTGAACTTTTTCATTTTTTTCCCCTTTAAGTATAACTTGGATTTTTAAAATGTTATATTTACATCTTTAGCTTTGAAATGCATTGTGCTCTCTCCGCCACTTTACCAACAGATATCCATTATATGTAAGAAAGCGGCAGACGTAATGGCCACTAACGTTGTATAAACCATCTTCTAACGTGACCTGGTGATAAGGTTATAGTGGGAGTTTCCCTTCATTAGGAGCAGAGCGCTGGTGTCTTCACGCTGCTGATGGTTGAATATTAATCAGTGCTGAAGAGTCCCTGAGCACACTTTTAATGGAACGTTAATCAGCGCATGTGAAGAACCAAAGTTAATCTCGTTCTTAGATCCTCACACAGGTTGATTCAGATCATCTAGACAAAAAAATATTCTCTGAAATCAAAAAAGGGAGTCAAAAAGGGAGCTCTGTAGTTTTTGTGCTAGAAACTTCTAAAACGTGCGACTTATTGTGGTATGGGCTGCTTTTTTACACATTCTAGACACATGCACTCGCAATCACCTCGCAAGTCCTCCTGCAAGAGAGCAGTCATGTTTGCATTTTCTTGCAGAAATGCCTCTCTAGTTGTAAACAGATAAGATAAAAATTTGGGATAAAACAGGTTAAAGGATTTGCTGGAGTAAACGCTCACCGAGCCGGAGCTGCGTTTGCGTTTGGCCTCTGCCTCCTCGTTTTTGTGTCTGGCAGCGCGGTGGCCCTTTTGACCGAGCTCTGGTCGTTTTCCAGTCAAATCCATTTCCTCTTCCACTTTGAGCTAACGCCCAATTTCACAAATGAGTTGCTGGCAGCCTCGCCAAAACGGCTGGCTTATTCTCGAGCCAATTGTTTCCTGATGATTGAAGTAAATGAACAGAGTTTCAGGTAAAACATGCTGGTGGTGATGAGAAAAGCATCTCGTCAGAACGTCAGCTGAAAAACACTGTGTTGAACTAGAGGTGTACACTGCAAAAAATGAAATCTTAACAAGCCAGAAAATATTAAAAAGCGAAAATAGATCTTGTTTTTTTTTATTTTAAGAATAACTGACTTGACTAGACTTGGATGTGTAAGATAAATAATCAAATTTTAAGAAACATTGGCTGCAATTATCTTATTAAGAAAACTTTACTGGTTATAAGAACTTCTTAAAATGAAATAAGAAATTTAATTAAGAGAACGGAAAGGTTCTCATGCTCTCCACAACGAGTTAAGAAATTCATGACAACTTTGCTTATTTTAAGAATATTAAAGCTAAAATCATGGAAAAATTTAAAGATTTTTTTCTTGTTTTAGGAGATCTTTACAAGAAAGATTTTCTCATTATATTGGCAGATAATTTTGCTTGATTCTGGTACCTTTTTTCTTATTATCCTTTTCTTTTTCTTATTTTTTGACAGATTTTTGCAGTGTAACTATACATCGACCTACATCTGTAATGATACATCTGTTTAATTCATATCACAGCTCCACTGGATTGCTGTACATCTATTTATTTAGGAGTTATAGCCAGTCTTAAATTCGTGGTGTAATGATACATCGATGTAATGATCAATACTTAAGTCCTAAAGGTGTTAGAATCCTACTGGAGCAAACACACTAAAGTAAATAACGTCAGTATTAAAAGTACTTCTAGGGTTAGTCTTTATTCCTGACTCAAATTCCTTTAATTCCAAAAATGATGAGGACCAGACTGCGTCGCACAGAGGAACCGGAACCGGAACATGTTTTGGGGCTGTTGTAGGGTTTTGCAGATTCTTTATGAGTAAGGGGTTATGAATATAACCTTATTGTCTATTATGTCTTGTTGGATTCTCAGGTTTGAAAATGCAGAGCCAGTGATGAGGCAGAGAAGTTTTAACAGCTTTATTTACAGAAAAGACTAAAGATGTTCCTACAAGATATTCATTCGACCGGTCAGTGTTTCTCTCTCTGTGTACAAACTCTCTCTCCAAAACTTGCACTCAAGAATGTACCTTTTTATCTACTCCTCCAGGGCCTCAAGGACGCTGTGGAGACACTGGGTGTAGTGCGAAGAGTCTATTTTGTCTTAAGATATTCGTTACTAGAGGAAAGGGTAAAAAACAAGGTTGCACCTGGTATTTAGGAGGGATAGAATATAGGAAATTTAGGGTGATGGGGTGTAAGGGCCAAAGATTTCTGGTGAGGGCTAAAGGTGTAAAAGGTCAGGAATGAACCAGGGAGTAGAGGAGCTAACACAAGCGGCTCCATGAAAGTAAATCTTGGAAAATGCACAAATATATGGTGACTACAAACTACGTATAATTACATATAATTGAGTGAATATAATGAATAAAATTGAATAAAAAATCGGTAAAATCCATGTCTTCTTCATCATCAATTTCAGCATCTTTATCATCACCATTAGCATCTTATTCATCATCGTCTTCAACATCGTCATCATCTTATTATTACAACTTTTTAGCAGTTAACAATATTCTTCTTCTTCTTCTTCTTCTTCTTCTTATTATTATTATTATCAGTATTCTTTCCACTGTAAGACACACGGAATGTTCAGAATGTTGTTCTAGTAGAATCCAGGAACACTGAAGTTACAATCATAGTTTACAACATTCTTTTTTATTTTCTTTTCATTTGTGTAGTTCGTTTTTTGTATCGTAACTTTATTCTCCAGTCGGCGAAAGCAGCTGTGGTGTAGAAAAGCTCAGTAGAAATACAGCATTAGTACATGTCGAGGTCGTGTTGTGCATTTTCACCACATGCATGAATGCGGATTTTTCATCGCACCTTTACATGTCTGATGACTAAACATTAGGGAGGATGGGTCATCTTTTTGTCTTTGGGTTTGTAAGTGCTCTCTGTGTGTGTGTGTGTGTGTGTGTTTTGCTCTGGGCCTGTACTGTCTCTAATCAGCATCAGTGCAATCTCCAGCCTGATGGAAGCTAAAGTAAAGGGGCTTAGCCTTCTGTCCTCAGGGTTGTATTAAGAGAGTCTGTTAAGAACACACACACACACACACACACACACTTTACTCCCTAGACAGATATTGAAGTCACTTGTGTATCTTGGTGAGGACTGGCGTGTGTGTGAGGGTGGGCAGGTATTTATGGTGTTGTGGGGTCCTTAAACTCACTTTTCTTCGTTTTTTGGGCTTTGTGGGACATTTGAGAGGTCTCCGTGAAGAAAAATGACTTTACAGAAAAGTCAAAAAGAGGTAAAAGATGTGCTTTTGGTTAATAAGGTTAGGATTAGGTGTAGCTGTAAAATTATATACATCTAGTCATTATGGGAGTCTATGGAAGGACCTCACAAAGACAGTAATACAAGACTGTGTGTGTGAGGTGAAGTTATTAGTGTGCTCGTGAGGACTTACTGTGGAACACCTAGTCTTCTTCTTCTTGCTATTTTTTGGCACCTAACTCTTCTTTTGGCAATATTCATCATCATCATCATCATCATCATCAACTACATCAGCATCATCATCTTCATCAACATCATTACTATCATCATTATCGTCATCATCAGCAGCATCATCTTCATCATCATCATCATCAACGTCATCATTATTATTACTATAATCATCATCATTATCATCATCATTTCTCTCATTATCATTATTATAATCAGCTGCATCATTGTCATCAACTACATCAGCATCATCATCTTCATCAACATCATTACTATCATCATTATCATCATCATCATCAGCAGCATCATCATCATCATCAACGTCATCATTATTATTACTATAATCATCATCATTATCATCATCATTTCTCTCATCATTATTATAATCAGCTGCATCATTATCATCAACTACATCAGCATCATCATCTTCATCAACATCATTACTATCATCATTATCGTCATCATCAGCAGCATCATCATCATCATCATCATCGTCATCATTATTATTACTATAATCATCATTATCATCATTTCTCTCATCATTATTATAATCAGCATCATCTTCATCAACATCATTACTATCATCATTATCGTCATCATGAACGTTACTATCATCATCAGCAGCAGCATTATCTTCATCATAATCCTCATCAGCATCATCATTTTTATCATCTCCTTTGTCTTCATCATCATCATCATCATTATTATTTCTCTTATTATCATTATTATAATCAGCTGCATCATCATCATCATCATCATCATCATCATCATCATCCCCTACATCAGCATCATCATCTTCATCAACATCATCATTACCATCATCATCTTCATCAACATCATTACTATCATCATTATCGTCATCATCATGAACGTTACTATCATCATCAGCAGCAGCAGCATTATCTTCATCATAATCCTCATCAGCATCATTTTCATCATCTCCTTTGTCTTCATCATCATCATTATCATTTCTCTTATCATTATTATAATCAGCTGCATCATCATCATCATCACCTACATCAGCATCATCATCTTCATCATCATCATTACCATCATCATCTTCATCAACATCATCATTACATCATCTTCATCAACATCATTACCATCATTATTGTCATCATGAACGTTACTATCATCATCAGCAGCATCATCTTCATCATAATCCTCATCAGCATCATCATTTTCATCATCTCCTTTATCTTCATCATCATTATCATTTTTCTCATTATCATTATTGTAATCAGCTGCATCATCATCATCATCTTCATCAACATCATCATTACCATCTTCGTCTTCATTGTCCTTTTCATTGTCTTTATCATCATAATCATCTTCTCCTTTCTATTTTCATTTCCACTTTTTTTTGCCAACTCATGACTTGGTAAATGGTAAATGATGGACATTAGCGGATGTGAGGAGACAGTCGAACTGCATTCCCTTCTACACAACTTTTCATTTCCTCATCCTGGTTTTAGCGTAACCACACTTCTGAAACTCTGATTAAAACTGATATATATCTCCCGGTCGGTGCTGATGTCACTCCGTCCCAGTTACATCTCTCCTCGCTCGTGTTCTGTCCATTTCCCCTCGAGGTCTCTCCCCTCATCCCTCTCTCTCTCTCTCTCTCTCCCCGCACTCCTCCGTCCATCTCTCCTCGTCCGGTCTGCCGACGAATAAACACTTTGGGAGAGAAAGGCGTCCGTCGTAATTGCCTTGTTTGAGTTTCCATAGCGACGGGGACAGCTAGCGGAGCCGTGCTCTCACACGGACGCTGGAGGAATGAGATCAGCTTAGTGGTGTAATAAGTTTTATTGCACCTCACACTCTCTGTGAAATACACATCACTTCATTTCTGTCGTCCTCTGCTTCATCCTCTCTTTATCTCCTCTCTCTCTCTCTCTCTCTCTCTCTCCGTCCTCACCGTCTCCATCTTTCAGTACTAATTTATATAGCGGTGAGTCATACGCGTAAAAGATGAAATCACACTCTGAAGCAATATTATCATTGTATAAAATAAAGATGAATAAGGAAAAGAAGGTGAAGCTGTTCATGTTTTAGGAGGACGCATTTCATGGTTTCTACGCAGTGTGGAAAAATATGGAATCTGCTTTTCCAGATCTGTGTTGTGCAAGTTACTTTCAAAATGTACTAGATTATAGTGAAAGTGATTATTTCTCGTTGTGAACACAGCACAGCATCTGCATTTGACCCATCCGTGAAGGAGCAGTGGGCAGCTGACATGGCCAGGCACAGGGACCAGTGCTTGGGGATGGTCCCCAGCTCATGAGTACCTCAGTGGACTGTTACACTACCAACTGTCCCAGGTTAGAGTGCTTAATAACGTGCTTATTAGCGTAACAATAACTGGTACAATTAAGAATATCATGTTTCATTATCATAAGATAAATTTTTAAAAATCTAATTTAAAAATGTATATACATTTTTTTTAAGATTTAAAAAACCCAGAGTAAAATGTACATCTTAAGGATCATTTTAAAGTGCTTAGAGAATTTGATGCTCTCAGATCATCATGCAGGGAATTTTTCATTGTCCAAACCCTAGTTGTATAATTTTATACTTTTGAAAATGTCTTCACTTAGTTAGGAACATATTTAAGAGAAAGCACCAGCGTGATTCGTGAAGTGATATTTGTGTGTTTGTGGATTTCTTAATCTTCTGTTTCTCTCCAAGAATGTCTGTCTTTTCAGGTTTCTGTCAAGGGTGTGTGTGTGTGTACTTGTTTATATCTCTGTGTCTCTTCCTCTGTGTGTGTGTGTGTGTGTGTGCAGATCTTCACATCAGTGTTTCTGTGTCTGCAGGCTCAATGACACACGGCATCACGGGACGGCGGCGATGTCACGACACAGAACAGAGAGAACAGAGAGACGTGTGCACAGAAAGATGAAGAGAAAAGTGAGTGAAGGCCTTTTGTAGTCATGTACATGTGTAATAACACAATATTTAGGTCCTTGTTAAGATAAAATCAGGTGATGATGGGTTACAATCACAACTTGAGCTGCGTTTCCACAAGAAAACGCCAATGTGATTTTGCTCATGTTCGTGAAAACTGGCTGAGTAGAAAGACTTTGACTGAATGGGGAAAGAACGAGGGATGATTTCAGTAAGAAAAAGACAAGTGCAGGTGGAAACAGATGGAGACGTGTGTTCAGTGAGGTGGAATAAGAACCGTGTTGACTGTCAATCAAGCTTTCGAGTCTCAAATCCCACGTATTCTTAATGGTAGAAAACCAGTGGGTTCCTATGGGAAAAATAAACGACAGGAAAAAAGGATGAAAAAGACGAGTGCGCGCCATGACGGTTACTGATATGCGAAGAGGCTCATGTGTCCTCGAATCACGTCAAATTTGGTGGCTTTGAGAAGAATGGCAGCCGTGCAGTGAAGCGTCAAAACTTGAGCTCCATGTTGGTCTATGAGGGGGGAAAAAACGGACGAAAAAATGGACACAACTTGCGAATGAGTGCACGTATCGAAAACGTGTAAACAAGCACCCCACACCGCTACACCGTATATAGTCGCTGTAGTGGCACGTTTTAGAGTTGGAACGAAGTTTCTAGTGCAAAAATTTTACAAAACTATGTTTAAATATAGCAAAGAATGAATTTTTTGTTTAATTGTAATTTTGTTCTGTAAATATGCGTTAATAAAACACCTCAAAAAGACACCTCAGGTTTTCATGTCTCTTTAAGCACACATCTCAATTTTGATGAGCGAGGGCAGAGACATTCATGACAGAAATCATAACTAGCCCCGTTTCACGGCGTTCCGACCCAGAGAAAAGGCAACAAATACAGTGTGTTAAAAACATTACAAGGTGAAATGGCACAAAAACGCAGAAGTAGGTCAGCGACTCAGCGAGCGTGTGCTGTCTGAGAGCCGGCGCCTTGCAAACAAGGCCGGTGAGACACTCGACTGGCGGCGACTTGAAATAAAAAGCGGAATAAATCCACCGTTAATGGCTCCTGTCTGGTCGCGAGCCAATGAGATGCTAACAAGGCCACCTGACAGGTGAAGCACATGTGGGAAGAGCAGCTTTCTGATCATTTTTGTAGCTTTGGGAATGTGAAATATTATGTTAGCATCGGTGTTATAATCAGAGCTATTTTCTGGTGGCGTGATATTTTCCCCTAAGACTTGCTAACTGTAATCTGTGTTGTCAGACAACAGTCCATGTACGTTTTGTTTATGACTGGAAAAAAAAAAAATCAGAAAATGGATTTCAGGAGCGATTTTGAAAACAACCAAATACCGAAGCACTTTGTGGGAATCTTTTTGTTAGCACCAATCGTTAGAGCTAATCGATGCTGATTTCTGGTGGCGCAATGTTGTTGCCTCAGACCTGCTAGCTGAAATCCATGTTGTTGGAATACAGTTCATGTACTTTATGTTTATGACTCTGAAAGATGAATTCGAATTTGAAAATACTGAATCATTTTTTTGGGAAAAATCATTTTGTTAGCATCAGTCTCTAGAACTAATCAATGCTAATTTCTGGTGACATGATATTGTTCCCTCAAACCTGCTAGCTGCAGTCCCTAGTGTTAGAATACAGTTCATGTAATTTATGTTTATGACTCGGAAAGAAAAACTGGTAAATGGATTTCAGGGCTGATTTTAAATAGTGTATAAAATATGTAAGCATTTTGTAGGTAATCAATCACTCAGGATCAATCACTAGAGCTAATCAGCGCCAGCTTCTGGTGGCGCAATATTGCTGCCTCAGACTTGCTAGGTGAAATCTGTTATTAGAATAAAGTTCATGTATTTTGCCTTTATGTAAAAGAAAAATCGCTAAGACCAATTTTTAAAAGGGTATCAAAAATATCAAAGTGCTTTGAAGGTTAATCAATGCTAATTTCATGTGTCATGTTTTGATTTCTAAATATTCAAGATTGAAAGATTCTTTGTCACGGACGTAGTTACACAAGTACCACACGTAGTGAAATGTGCCCTCATCAATACTGAGACTGATCACATTGAATATTGATTACTGAATTACAATATTTGATAGTTTTCATGTAGTTAGCACACAGTAGATCATGATTAAGGGTAAACGATCAGCGCGAGTTCACATGTTGGACCTTGTATAGCACGTGTGATTTTACAGCTGCTGATATACAACCTGTTACCTGCTGATCTAACACACATCCATACCAGCAGATAAGGCAGGCGATAGTGGCCTGCTGATGGATTTTACAGCCTCCGTGCTGCGCGAACATGACGACGAGACCTTCAGGGACGTGTTTGTTTAAGGAGTTAAAAGAATAAATTGAGAGATTTGTGCTAAGAGAGGGATTAAAGGTTCTCAGCAATAAGGAACTTGAATATATTGGTGTATATAAAGGTGTTGAAACTTGAACAGTAATAATCTGGCTCTACTGTATAAGAATTGAATGTGAATTGAAGCAAACACCTTTACATGGGATTTAAGCCAGGAGCTATGTATTTTGTAAAGTAGAATCTACACTAACACAAAAGTTTGTGCACACAAAAGTTTTTCAGATTTGCTTGTCAGTTAATGCAAAAAAAATACACAATATTCTTTACATGTTCAGGATTTGAACATGCTTATTAGTAAGAAAATCTCATCATTGGAGTCACTGGAGCTTATTCCATTCTTAAGAGGAAATTTGTTCACGCAGTTTTCACCAAGATTACGACATTTGCCAATATTTTCTTAAATATCTTAAATTTCTTACGAATAAAAGATTAAGAAAAATGAAATTGCTGTTTCAAGAACAGCCTAGAAATGATTATATATTCATAGAATGTCAGAGAACTGTTCCTCTTTTCATGTTAAACTCGACTTTCTACTGCCTAACAAAAGTTAAAAAATGCAGTTTGTGAAATAAATGGAAATGCAGTAACAAGCAGAAACTTTTGACTGACCGTGTGTGTCCCTCCTCTTTGCTGTATTTAATATTTTTAAGCTTGGAAGTGTGTGTATGTGTGTGCAGTCGTGAGCAGACTACTCTCAGTGCTGACATCTGGATTTTGTCCAGTGCAGCTTCTATGGAAGGCAGCCATGAAGTGGAAAGTTTCTGACATTAATTTTACCTCAGTTTAATCTAACCGCTCATTCATCACCACCACCACCACCACCACCACCGGTCATGTGTATATTTAATATTTATATTTAGTTTCTTCCAATGCTTCTTTAGCTTAAATCTGTCGGTCAATTTCTGTTTTTACTTTCACACACCCTTCTTAGAATATTCCACAACAGTTATCCCATAATATCCACAGTTATCCCATAATATGCACTTAATAATAAACCTAATAAGGTTAATGTTTACAGTAAAAATATCTATTTTAGAGAGCCATCGGTCCATCCATCCATCCATCCATCCATTTACTGTTTAGATTTAGTTTCTTGAAAGGTTTCTTTACCTTAAATGTATTTATCCATTTCTATTTTAATTGGCGTTGTCTATTTTAATTACTATCTAGTGTGTGTGTGTGTGTGTGTGTGTGTGGGTGCGTGAGAGTGCAATACAGCCAACATTACAGCGTTGACTTTGACCTTCCCTTCTTGCATCACAGGCAGCGGAACTTTGCTGCAACGCACAGATGTCTCTTCTGGGGACGTGTGTGAGGACCGGTCCCCATAAGGAGCAGTGATTTTATATGAAAAATTCCATGTTTTCAAACTAAAAGAGGTAAAAGATTAGCTTTTCATCACTGAGGTTCAGATTACTGTTAACTCTAGTATTACACACATCTAGTCACTATGGGAGTCAGCGTAAGGACCTCACAAAGACAGTAATACAAGTGTGTGTGTGTGTGTGTGTATAACAGCCCTATACTGCAGACAACTCTTAGCTTTCATTCCCGCATTTGCACCTCGGTCACGTCCCTCTAGAAATCTAGTTAACATCCTAACAAGAGCAAAGCCAGAAGTGTATAACCCCTGCTGTGGAAATGTGCTTTTAGAAGCCGTTCCTTTTGCCCTGCACTGGTTTTTCTCTCACGTCCCACAGCAGACGGAACAGTTTCAGCGGAAAATATACAGAAGCCGGTGGAAAGTAGGAGGCGTCGAGTCGCTTGGATCCAGATCCGAAAAGCTTTGGGGGCTCGTGTTGGGGCTATATAGAGAATTCCACCAAGACAGGCTATAAAATAATCCAAAAGTTTTATTTTATTTAATAATACATCCCTCCAACATGTCCACACCTACGAGAGACAGTGACTCATGCTCTGTTGAGCCATTTTTAAACTCGCATACTACAGAGATTTTAGATTTGGTGCAATAGAGAACATGAAGTGGAAGGGTAGTGACATCGCTGTTTCATTTAGCTTTTAATTGATCGTTTTGCTGCTTAAAGGTCAACAGAAAATACAGTAAATGAAAAGTGTAAAGATAGATTTAAATCAATAGCCGTTGAGCACAGCATCAAACAAGGAGGACGTGGCATGAATTTAAGGATCCGGTGAAGACAAGACGCAGCATTTAATATGAGAAATAAAATAATAAATGTGTCACAAGGTGGAAAATCACAATTGTTTTAGTTGATGTAGTTAAGGCCACTTTGGAAGTGGGATCATGAGTCTTAAAGAATGTCAGGCTAATTTAAACCCCAATTTAAACCCAACTCCACTAGACTTAAAACCGAAAATTGAACCCAAACCCTAACAGCATCTCCAAACAAAACCCCAACCTAAAGCCAAACTTTAACTCAAGCCCCTAACCCTCAATAACCCTAAACCAACTCAAACCCAACTCTGATCCCATCCCGAACCCAACTAAAACCCCAACTCAAAACCCAACCTACAATCCAGCTCAAACGCCCACCAGGCCCAATTCTAATCCCAACCCAAACAAAACTTTATCTAAATCCCAACCCAAATTTATCTCTAATCCCAACCCAAACATCTACTAAGCACAATTACTGCCAACCCAAAACCCACCTCAGACCCCTAATAAACCCCATTTAATCCCAAAACCAAACTTAAACCCTAACCTTAATCCAAACCCAGACTCCAACCCAAATCCCAGCTCTTTACCCAATCCAACCAAATTTACCCAAGCCCAAATCAGACCCAGCCCCCAGTCCCCAAATCAAACATAAACCCACAACTCAGCCAATTTAAATCCAAACTCAAATCCAGACTTCATCATGTCTTTATAGTTAAG
Source organism: Distichodus sexfasciatus (assembly GCA_032718565.1). NCBI lineage: Eukaryota > Metazoa > Chordata > Actinopteri > Characiformes > Distichodontidae > Distichodus > Distichodus sexfasciatus. The sequence goes on from JAVGVS010001430.1 coordinate 11,567, forward strand.
AAAATATTCTTTTAAAGTATATTCAACTTTCTGTTAAAAAACCAAACTCATTATTAAAAATCCCACAATTCCTGCAGACCTTGTAATCTAATACTTATACCGCAGTGTAGGTGTGTCTTCATAATCCATACTTCATTCAAACATTAATCTGTAATGATACATACATTTTTCCCCAATAGCACCAAACCCAATTCTAATCCCAATCAAAACCCACTCTAATCCCAACCCAAACTTTACCCCAAACCCAACTCTAATCCCAACCTGAACCCAACTAAAACCCCAACCCAAAATCAAACCTGAAGTCATATTGGTTTTGGAAACAATATTTTTTTAAACCCAAGCTTTTTAGATTTTGGTTTCATTCTAGAAAAATGAATGAATGATACATGGATTATGCAGGTGTGTGTGTGTGTGCACGTGCAAGTCTTGAGTTACCGTGCCGGATGCATGTGTGTGTCGGTGTGTGTATCGCTGGTCAATCCCAGCTCTTGACACATTCGCATTCGCACTTCGGGCCGCTCTAACAGAGCTTTAAACTCCCTCACTTTCCTCTTAACACTGATCCTCTCGTCGTCCAGCATCGTCTCGAGCCGGCGCTCGGCCCACACTCCGCCTGCGGGAGCCACAAACCACACGAATCGAAAATCTAAATTAAATACAAACAAATTAGGGAGGCAACACAAAACACAAATGTCATGAACACAAATGTCATTTTCTGCTCGGTTCGGGATGTGTGGAGTTGCAGTTCATTTTCGCAGCAAGTCTCTTTATTTGTTTTCGAACTCTGATTGCCTCTGTGCAAACGTGACCGTACATATGCGTGCAATTTTTGTTTGTCGTATCCATCAAAAATCCATCAGCGTTCAAAACTGAGGTTCTTTGTCATGTTCATTCTCAAAAATAAAAAAGCCAAAAAAGACAACGCAGGGCGGTGACGCCCGCAGTTCCGAGATGCTCCTGAGGGGGGTTACAACAGCGGGACATTCGGAAAAGCCTCACACACACATAGACACACACACACTCGCACACACATCGTTGCTGCGTACAAAGTCATTACAGATCGACGCGAACAAAGCTGCATAAGGACAAATCCACACTTCGGTTTCCTGTTCTTCCACTCCACCCTTCCTTCCCTCCATTTTTCCCCTCCGTCTGTCCGTCCGTCTCTCTGCCCGTGGTAACTGCCCCTCGGCCGCTCGCTCTCGCCCCCCAGAGGCAGCAGCAGCAGGAGCAGCGTGGCTCCCAGTGGGTGAGGGGCGGTTTTACAGGGTCGGAGGTGGTTTACGGGGTCATTTGGCTTTTGTTGTTGTGGTGGTGGGGGCGGGGCCTGTTGACGGGGAGGCGGGGCCAGACCGGGGAGGCCCCTCCTCTTTGGGGGCGGAGCCGTTGTGCTGCGTTTCCTCCATGTACTGCTGCATGGCGCGGGACACGGCGTCCTCCACCAGCCTCTTACTCAAACTCAGCAGCTCGTCGTCATCGAGCTCCGGGCCTCGTTTAGCACCTACATACACACACACACACACAAGGCCGTCACTAACTGCGAAACTTTGTTGCTTAACTATCGCTCACACACATCCTGCAGCTAGTTCTACAAAAAAAGGAGCTCGGTAGCTTCACTGGTAACTCTGGCAAGGGTTGAACGACTTTCAAAAATGTGTTGCATCCAGAAATACAATTTGCAAGTTATTAATATATTGCTAATTGCACCTTAAACGCGTAGCTACAATACCTTGTGAAACGACCATCACAAATAACACTGGGCCTCATTCACCAGCCGTTCTTAAAATTCACTTACACACTTTTCATTCTGACATTCACCAATGTTTCCTTATGTGAGATTTATTTCTAGGTAAGAATCAGATTCTACCGAATCTACAGACAATGAATAGCACTCTTACGCAAATTTTATTGCATGTATGTTTGTGCAAAACATTATTTTACTGGGTTTTCATTTTTGCTATTTAAACGTTTAAACTATCTAAAGAAGAAATTTAAGAAAAAGTTGGTGAACGCACAAAAGTACATTCCGCTTGGCTGATGTTACAGTATTTGCACATATTATTCAGCTCCTCACATAACGAAACTGACATTTTCTTTTTCTACTTCTAACTTAGACCTTATACTGTTTATTTATTGTCTGTTTAAAAAATTCACACTGATCTTATGCACATTCAATGTAAAAAGACAATTCCACAGACGTAATTGTAGTTTTTTACTCCACTTGACTTGAACACTGCATGGAACCAAATTTCACATTTTTATTTTCTACCTCAAGTTTAGACTTTCTATTTTACATTCTATTCATATATGCTTATTCTACAGGCCTTATTTGTACTTATCTGGTCTCTCTATATACCTGTATGTAGCCGAGACGGCAATAAAATTAATTTTGGGTTGACTGGAATGAGGCACAATGTTTTCACATTAATGATACATGGAAACTTTAACGATAAAATGTCAATTTATGACCAAATTTTAAAGCTATTATCTTGGATTTTTGGGATTAGAAGTTACAAAGAGTGCTGCTGTAGCTACATACTGAACATGTGGTGGGCAACATATTAATCGCTTTAATCGCAATTCAGTGAAAAATTCCCCAGAGATTGTTAAATTTGGTCATTAATTGACATTTTACTGTATTGTATTTATTGTCATGTATCATTAATATGAAAATATCCTTGTTTGTGTACATTGCCATTTTGCAAGGTATAGTAGTTACACATTTAAATTGTATAAGGTTTGTGTCAAATTTACATCTGAATGAAACAACAAAATAATTTAGAGTATTTTAAAATGTTTCCAAAGTTATACACAAAGCTACAGCTGCCTTTTTAAACTCACAGTATAAATGGAGTAAACACATGTGATCCAGCATTGGGGGAAGATTTAGGGTCCAGAACTCAAACACATTTAAAGCACAAGGGACAGATGTTAGTAAAAGTGAAGCTAAAACTAGTCAGAAGCTAAGACTATTCAATAGATTTACTGTAAAGCAATCGTGTTAGCTAAAAGTATTTAGCTAAAAGTGTTTAACTAACAGCTGCTCTAGCTAACCACTGACCTTAACCTGAGCTAACTACTAAAAAAACTGCACCACTATGCCAGTTGGTGGTGCTATAATAAGCTATTTTGCGTTTTTCGTAAAAAAAATTGCCTTTTGCCAAATAACTTTTGAACCGTAGCTCCGATTCTCAAAAATCTCATATCATCTTACTCCATGGGTCAAGCCGAATCTTTATAGACCCTCACATCAACTTCCGCCGTATTCGATTTCTTGCTAATTTGCATAATATGCAAAACCATCTCTTGTGAACTAGTCCCTGGATTTTTTGTCCAATCTGCATACAACTGGTATCACTTGAATCCCAAGACACTCTTCTTTAATTATTATTGAGCACATTTTTAATTTAGGTCTTCATATTTCTGTAATATGCAAATAAATGTGGTGGGCTTGGCACAGGACTGCAACGCCACACACTGAGTGTCATAGAAATCCAGCTCTGGGTGGGCTACAGCTTTGAAATTTGGCCACTCTGCCAGTTGGTGGCCGTATAATAAGCTATTTTGCATTTTGCCTAATAAGTTTTGAACCGTAGCTCCGATTCTCAAATATTTCATAGCATCTTAATCCTTGGCTCATTACGAATCTCTACAGACCCCTCCCATCTATTTCCGAAATATTGGATTTCTCGCAAATTTGCGTAATATGCTAAACCTTTTGTGGAGCAAAAACTGTAAGACCTACAGCTTTAGAATTTGGCTGTTAGGTCACAAACCCCACCCACTACTCAGGCAAAAAAAATTGCACCACTCTGCCAGTTGGTGGTGCTATAATAAGCTATTTTGCGTTTTGCCTAATAACTTTTGAAACGTGTCATTTTTCAACATCTGTACACTTCGATTCGTCAAAAACTGATAAGGCTGCAAACTGCATGGCCCCCGTAATCACTGCTTGCAGTTATATTTTACTTATATATTTATCTATTTATTTGCACACCTGGTTCAGGTTTTGAAGGCTGTCATGCACTGAAATGTTCCTTTTTATTTGATCTTTTTTTTTTATTCACCAACAGTCTTAAATATATACACTTTTACATAGTTTCTACCATAATCTAGAGTACAATATAAAGTATAAACCTTACAAGAACATTTTCTACATTTGATCTATATATTTTATACATACTCTTTCGTTTTTTTAGTTTATTGCAAGATTTTTAACTTCTAATTCCAAAATTCCAAGCTCAATTTTACATGTTGTACTTGTAGGACTATGTATGTGACAAATAAAGAATCTTGAATCTTAATCTTTGTCAGCATTCTCCTAACTTTCCAATGTGGCCGCCAGAACAAAAAATGTAGAATTATCAGACAAAAATTACGCTACACGCAATTTGAAATAATTGACACTACAATATTTGTTCCTGGGATATTTTTACGTTGCAACAAAATAAAATATTTTTTGAAAAGTTGCTCTAAATAAGTAACAGTCTGATTTTTATATCATTTTGGAAATATGCTAATTTCTTATCAGAACTTTAGCCTATTGCATTGATGAGAACCGGATAAGTTTTGTTTAATTACAAAAAAGTCGTAGCATCACATATTTAAGTTTGTCTTTCTTGACTTTGCATGTTCTGCCACGTGACTACTGATTATGTGATTATCATGATGATGATCCTGACACGATATATCGCTCAGCCCTGGACATCAAGGCTCAACTCTAAATTACACTGTACAACATCCTAAACATGCCCAGAAACGCAGCACAAACCCTCTCTTAGCTAAAACTTGAGGGTGTAAAGGTGGAGGAATGAGCGTGAGTGAGTGAGTGAGTGACACAGTGTGTGTGTGTGTTTATAAACTTCCCAATATGAGGACCTGATTGCACACCAACAATGTGGGGACCTGTGTTATTGTGGGACATAAAACCAAGTACCCACCAAGTTAATCAACTATTTCTTTAGGCTTAACGTCTACTTTTAAAATCGAATAAGTCCTCATCGTGCTCATATCCTTACAAGTGTGTGTGTGTGTTTGTTTACCTGCATAAAGGGGACTAATGAGGACCTGATCACACACCAGTAAAGTGGGGACATGTGTCATTACGGAGACATAAAACCCACAATTTTTATTCAAGCTGAACTTCTCCCTTTAAAATCTCCACCCCCAATAATGGTCATGTTCTTAAAGGTGTGTTAGTGTGTATGAGGGTGTGTGTGTGTGTGTGTTTAGGAAAGGAGATGGGCTTTTTTATAAAGACATACTTGTCCTGGAAGTGCGCTGTGTGCTCTGCAAAAGATCTGGAAGACAAACACAACCTGTTTAACATCCACCAGCCGAGCCGACGGCAACTTAAGGTGAAGTTCAACCAGAACCGGAACTGGAACCAGAACCACCACCCCCACACCAGAATTTCAACCACAGTTTCACCTCGATTCATGTCCCTCATCTTACAACTTTATTAAGAGGTCAACTGTAAGGCATTAATTACAATAACCATTAATTAATTACATTTGTAACATTTTCTTTACATTTAAAAATTATTTTAATGAATCCTCTATTTCTTTAATTTATCTTTTCTCTTTATAGCCAATTCATGGCATTTTATACAATGTTGTCGTTGTGTATGGGGCAAAAATGTTTTAAACATATACATTACTTGTTCTGCTGTCATCATTAAACAACAACAGCAAAAAATGTAAAACTTAAACAGAGTAATTGGCGGCATTTTGGTTTTCTTTGTAATAAATATTAAGATAAATAACAATATACTTATTATTCTTCCTTTCAAAAGACAAAACTGTCATATAATAAACTATGATTGAGCAAATATTCACCTGTAACACACATCCTTACCCTTATGTGAGATTTACCAATAGATTAACCAATTAGATATTAATAGTAATTGATAACTAATGCCTTACTGATATTATCTTTTAATATACCTGATCAAGTTGCATTGATTTGTTATTGGTTCATAATTTCTTGATTTTGATTACTATTTTTTATTTATGTTATGTGGGTGGATTTTTAAAAGTAATTTTTCCACTGAATTAATATTAATCTAATAGTTAATTTTAAACCATGTCTGATTATGCAACATGCATTGTTAAGACAGTTGTAACACACACACACACACACACACACACACTCAGCTTTAAACATCTCAGCTCACAATCAGCATACATCAAATGTTTAACATGTCTCTCTCTCACACACACAATTTCAAATGTTTAACATGTCTCTCTCTCACACACACAAACAGACGTACACACACCTCCAAACACAACTTGAAACACCTTTATAATACACACACACGCTCTCCTGAAACCACAACGAGCTGCTGATGGAGCTGGTAAATAGTCGCTCAATTACATAACTCCATAAGAGCCATAAAAAAACCCATTCACTTAACAGGTCTATCAGACGCTCTTTTTCTCTCTAAAATCGATGCTGAAGAGTTTTTAGGTCTGAGTTAAAGCTCGACTGATAAATCGTCACTCCGATATTATCACCCCACATGAGCTAAATGCAGATAAATATATATCAGTGTTTATAACGGTTGATAAATGAGAATTAATATAGAAAAAGACAGATGGAAGACTGATCCTTTAATCTACTTGAACTTGTCCGCTAGAGGGCAACACTGCTACTCCCCTGTCGTCTTCTTTGTGTTTTTATACCTCAACATAGACAGTATTTTATAATAATTATAATTTATATTAATCTTCTTCTTCTTATGGCTGCTTTTATTACAGCTTGCCACAGCAGATCATTGTTATCCGTATATTGATCTGGCAAAAATGTTTTCCTGCCCTTCCTCACATAATTTTTATTATTTTATTATGTTATAAAATTCTGGCTTATGAGCAGTTGGAACAATGTTGCTTTTTTTAAGTCAGTGACTGTAAATCAGTAAAGTTGTCTTCTGTTTTATTTGTGAAGTACAAATCTAAGTTATGTCAAAGAGAAAAAATTATGAATGACCAATATTTTAAAACTGCATATTGTGATGTTACCTTGATGACGGCTCCAAAATAACTACATATAAAAGACAAAAATCTGTTTATAGTTGGCACTTGTTATTAGACATTTATAAAATATTTATACACAACAAATATTACAGAGAAATATTTTTATAGTTTGTATTTATATGGTTGTTTTTTTCTGGAAATATGCATAAAAATATACAAAAAACATCTGGTTATAGTTTGTATTTGTAGTTAGACCTTTATAGAAGTACACAAAAATATTAGATTTTTTTTTTTAATTTTATAATTTGTATTTAAATGACTAGAATTTTCCAGCAACACACATAATACTAGAGAAAATTCTGTTTACAGTTTGTATTTACATTTTTAGAGTTTTCCAGAAATACACATATTAGAGGAAAATCCCTTTATAGTTTGTATTTATGGAACTAAATATTGGCCGATAATTCTTAAATTGTTTTTAAATCATACAAATATCGACGTCGATATCGCTCTCATTAATCCCGCATCGGTCAGGCTCTAGTTCTCATGCTGCGCTTTAGGGAGTAACTCCGTCTTGAGCAGCTTGTAATTGGTTTCAGCTCTAATCTCTGGAATCTGGATTATCCTGCGCTATCTCAACATCGCGCTCAGCTGAACTCTGGACCCGTCCACTTAGAAAACAGCTCCAGAAAACTGACACTTCCTCTACGATATGTCCAAAACACCGGCTCCCAAAAATTACAGCACGTCTCTGCTCAAATACACACAATCCTTAATTACATCTAGTCCCGGTTCAGGCCTCGGGCTCTGAGAAAACTCTCTCCACACACACACACATGCACACACACCACAGTGGCACTAACCCCATACTGATCAGAATAACACACTTTGTGTTTGGTTTAAATATATCCAGAAGACACACATATACAAGAATAGTTGTTCCTAGACTGGACACACACACACACACACTCTGATACACACAAATACACACACACACACACAAAGTCCTTGATGAGAGACACAGACATAACTTCCCAACCCTGAGGTTGTGTGTACACCAAAGATTTTTAGATTAAACACACACATAAATACTGGTTACACACACACATCCACACAAACACACACAGATGAATACATAAACACACACACACACACACACACACACACAGAGGAATGCATAAACACACACACACACACACACAGGTATGCATGCACACTTATGCACTCATACACACACGCACACAAACACACACACAAAGGTATGTATGCACACTTATTCACTCAAACACACACACGCACCTGCACTTGCACAACTGTATACACACATGCATGCAAACACACCCACACAAAGGCATGCATGCACACACATGCACAAACACACACACACACACACACACACACTCCAGTTAAAGCCAAGATTAAGCCCAAGTCTGAACTATCAAGGACTTTCCTTAAAGAAACACCACCACAGCTAGTCTAAGTTTAATTCTAGACTTAACTCAAGTGTAATACCAGATCTACATCACCAGGTAGCCAGACTCTTACACAAGCCCTTGAGGTGCAGTTAATGAGGACGTTAGGATGCACACACACACACACACAGCCAATAAACATGAGCGTGTGGTAAATAAACATGAGTGTGTGACTTGGTTTAACCCTTTCTGGGCCCCAAAAGATAGAAGCTCACACTCAAGAGTGACATTTCTACTGCTCAATGTGTGTGTGTGAAGCACTTTAAATGAAACTCATAAATATCATTACCATCATAATCACACTCATACACACATCAACACAGAGTTACACACGTTACCTGCTGTGTGTGTGTGTGTGTTCGTTGATGCTCTTGCCTTTGTCTGTGTTGGGGTGTGTCTGTAGGGATCTGGCCTTGCGGTGCTGTCACTGTGCTAGTTAATCATATTTGCCCTTGGAGACGTGTGTGTGTGTGTGTAATAAACAGTGTAATGTGAAGGCTATTAACGCTATCAAGGCTCCTCTACTACACATGTGACTGTGTGTGTGTACATGTCTCTAAGAACTACACAACGCACTAGAAACTCAACACACACACACACAGCTGTGGAGGCATTAAAAATCCCCAGGGGTTTCTGACCTCAATGCTGAGACGCTGTCCCCTCATAACCCCCATCACTCTCTTAAACACACACACACCATGCGCACTGGAAGTAGGGCAAATCCCTCGCTCCAATGCAGTCTCTCTCTCTCTCTCTGTCTACAAACACTCGTTCACTGGAGTAACAGTTCAGCAGAGCTGCAGTAATGCCTCCCTCCATCCATCTCTCCCTCTATCTGTCCCTCCATCTCTCTTCATCCCTTCACCTTTATCTTTCCATCTCCGTCTCTCTCTAACCCTCCATATCTCTTTCTCCATCCCATCATCACTCTCTCTCTCTCTCATGTTCCTGGTGTTCAGCTCTTACACACACTGGTTAAGCCACAGGGTTTAGGTGGGTGTAACACTGACCTGTGCCCCATAAACCCCATTACTGGCTCACACACACGCACACACACACCCCCCCCCCCAACACACCCCAAAACACATACACACTCTAACACACACACACACCCCAACACACCCCAAAACACATACACACTCTAACACACACACCCCCCCCAACACACCCCAAAACACATACACACTCTAACACACATACACACACACACCAACACCATACCATGTATGGTGTATTGTATTACTATCTTTGTGAGGTCCTTCCATAGACTCCCATAATGACTAGATGTATAT
>JAVGVS010001431.1:0-21291 GCA_032718565.1 Distichodus sexfasciatus
GGGGGAGCGGTGGAGCTGCAGGAGGACGGGGGAGCGGTGGAGCTGCAGGGGGACACTATGGGGGTGTTGCATTCGCTACAGTTTGTTACATAAATGGAGTCCCTCAGCTGCTTCTCACAGCTACAAATGGGATTTTGTGGCTCCGCAATCGACTGTAATTTTGTCACAAAATTCCATAAAGAAATGTGTGAGTGACGTTTCCCAACCAGATCAGCACGAGTTGAGTAGGATGTGATGACATGAGTTATGTGAGGGAGAGATGGGTGATCATAGAGCACATCCACAGCTGAGTGTTAGGGAGTGAGTCCATAAAGGTGAGATATGAAGTCGATGAAGAGCTCCTGTGGTGGGAAGGAAGTGATTATGTTATTGTCTTATATCAGTAACTGAATTATGAGTTGATTGAGGATTGCATCTCAGCAGTCTTTGTAAAGTGGCTTATTAAACCATCAGTTTTGTTCACTGAACCGATATTGTATTGTGATGAGACTTGTGATTTACACCCCCGGTGTGCTGCCACTGTGTTACTTCAGGAAGTGCAGCTGGAGGCTGTTTGTGGTGCTGAGGGCCGTGTTCACTGTGCTCAGATCAGCAACAGGAGTGAGTTTAGGTTTCAGGTTCAATTCAAGTGAGTTTTACATGTAAAGCACTTTTTACTGTACAGAAAGTGCAGGTTCAGGAAAAGAGTGGCAGGAGAAACTCTCCCTCTGTAATGAATGGGAATAAATCCTGAGAGGAGTCAGGAGCCCATCTTGCCCTGGGTGAACCGGAGCGAGCTCACGTGTAGGTAAATTAGTGCACTTGTAAATCTAGTGTTTATATGAGCATTTAAGGTAGAAGTTCCTGCTGGTTTCAGATGATGGGTTTGTGTAGAAGCAGCTGGTGGCACAGATGTGCAGCTGTGCAGTCAAATTCATTTGTTGAAGCAGGGACTTGGTGTTCAGTGTCTGGGGTCGGTGTTTGGTGAAATCTCTTTATACCATCTCACACTTATGAAACCAATCTCAGCAGAGCATCTCCTCACGTCCCAGTCAGAGTGCAGCTTACACCAGGACATTCTGTCTCACCGTGTGTGTGTGTGTGTGTGTGTGTATTTTAGCTCGATGTAAATGAGCTCTTGTTTTGCATCTCCTCGTTGGTTAATCTGTCAGGGTTTGTTTGGCTCAGTACGGCAGCGTGTGTGTGTATGTGCTGGGTAGGTGGAGTGTGTGTGTGTGTGTGTGTGTTTGTAGGTTTCTTTGTGCTGTGTCTACTCTTGCAGTGTGTGGTTAAAGTCTTTTCTTCATTTTGATAAAGCTTCACCTTTCCCCCAGAAGAGAGACACAGCTCTTCACCCAGAGAGGAGGAGGAGGAGCAGCAGCAGCACTCGTTACTCCCCCCACCTCTCTCCTCCGCTTTCCCCCTCCCTCTCCATCTCTCACAATGTTTTTCTCTCATGGAATCTTTCACTAGCTTTTGTTATCTTTTTCTGAGTGTGTGTGTTTCTCTCATTCTCATTCATGTATTCCTTCTTTACCTCCCTGACCCAACCCTAGCTGTATTTATTCCACATGCATGAAGCACGCGGGTGGAGTTCCTCTTACAATCTCTCTCTCACACACACACTTGTATGTACAGACATGCCTTCGCCGCCCCCATTGCTCAGAGTGACGCTGAGAACACAAAGCACAGTACACACACACACACACACACACACACATTCCCCCCCCACCCCCATACTGGCAGAGTCACTCGGTACAGTGCATACTTTATACCAACTGGTTCAGGGCTGATTACACACTCATGTTTTCAAGTGCAACACACACTCTCTCTCAGACATACACACATACACACACACTGCTCAGTTTCAGCTGAGATCACACATTGCGTGGTTCTTGTCCAGCATGAGTGTGTGTATGTGTGAGTGTGTTGTTAGGCTGGAGGTGGTGGTTGTTGTCGTCTCTGCTTTTCTCTCTCTCCTTTCGGCTCTTTGTTGGCTGAAGTCTCGCGAGGTCTCCATCAGCTGATCGTCCTGCTCGAGATCTCACTGGCACGTGCTGAGGCTCCGCCCATTCACCACCTACTCCCTTCCCATTGGCTGGCACAGCCACAGCTCCGCCCCCTCCAGGACTGAAGGAGTTTTTCTTCCTCATGGCTGAGGCGATGATGTCAGAGTGTTTTCCACAGCAACACAGCAGGACTGCAGCATACACACACACACACACAGAAAATCTGACTGAAAAAGACATTGTGTAGAGAAATTACAGAGGTATTCAAGCTTCAGGAAGGTGTATTGTCAGACCTGCCCTATACAAGTAGAGCGAGATGAAATAGCATTCTCTGGAGCAAATGTAGTTTGATAATTAACATCATAAGATAAGTTTTAAAGTTCAGGGTTTATTTGTTGTGACAGCAGCAAAACCTCGTTAGACACCAGGAGATGAGAACCAGCATCAGTTCAGTATCTCGCTGACGCTGCCAGAACATGGCTGTGTTCTGTCTGGTGGTGTTTGTGGAACGAGGCCCACTCAGTGTCACACCGTGTGTTCGGGGCTGGAGTGTGTGATCAGTAATCTGGATTCAGGAGTAAATCTGTCGGTGTTAATCCCTCACGTGTGCTCACCTGCACACACGTGAGGCCTCTGCTGACCCCTCCCCCAACGTTCTGACCTTTCACCTCTTGCCAGCCCCACTGGCACGCATCACTAACCCTCTGCTCTTTGGCCATATTGTGATATTGTGTGTGTGTGTCTATGTTAAGCATTAAGGACAAACAACTCTGATTTCAGGGTTATAACTCACTGCCTAAACACACACACAGAACAAAAACAAGAGACCAGAACACACACACACACACACACACACACACAGGGCTTAGATACCTGATGGAGTGTTTAAAACACAACACAGCAGCTTGTACACACTCTGCCTCCTTCATGACTAACTGCAGCGTTTGGTGTGAGTGTGTGTTCTGTGCTCTGTGTGTGATACAAGAGCTCCACCTGCTGGAGGAAACACACTCTTCCTCTCTTCTTTTTGTGCACCTAGTTTTGGTTCTGAGCTGTGTTTGTTTCCTGGACAACAAGACTCAGCCGTTCACACACACACACACACACACACAGGAGCATAATGTGCTGCTCTCAGGCCAGCAGCTGGAATTCACATTGCCATTCTATAGACTCCCACACACACACACACACTCACAGGAGCCGAGTATGACCCTTACGTCGGAGTGCGTGCGTGCGTGCGTGTGTGTGTGCGCGCGCGCGTGTGGCTTCACATCTGAGCCACAGTGCTGAGAGCAAACTGGACTTTACCTAATGTCCTCCTGTTGGGAGATGTGATGACCCAGTCTTGGGAGATGATTATCACAGCCGGGTTAACCTGCTCTGCTGTTCTCCTCTGTCCGCAAGTCTCTGATCGAGTGTGTCTGGTTGTTAAGGTGTGAGGTGAGGGCAGGTCAGGAACTTGCATCGGAACATGTCGATGCCACACTGCTAGTTGTGCTGGTTCAGCTGGACCGGGGAGTTGATGGTGGTGATACTGAGTTCTGACTCATTACCGCAACACTACACCTGTTACCTCATAGCTCCACCCCAGTACACTGTGTGTGTGTTTGTGTTTCTGTGTAAGACATGTTTAAAATAGGTCAAACTATCTCCATTTTTACATAATATTGCAGACGTAGATCGCTGGTATACAGATTTCTTTGTCAGTCACTTATTTTAATATTAGGGCTGATGTCTGCTGATGATGCTCAGTGATTCTATAAACAAGTCACCATGGTGATGTTGAACCTTAAATTCTGCTCTGTGGACGTGCTGAGTTATTTGGTCAGTTCTCTTCCTCTGCTGTGATGGAACATGGATTCATATTTGCATCTCTGGCCTGAGGTCCACTCCGCTAACTCTGCTCCTCTTTTTGTTTTCCCCAGCAGAAGCGTCTGAAGAGTTTTTCGAGTACGATGCTGAGGATTTCCTGGTGTTCCTGACATTGCTGATCACCGAGGGCCGCACACCAGAATGTTCGGTGAAGGGCCGTACGGAGGGACTGCATTGTCCCCCGGCCCAATCGGGGTCACCCGTCATGACCAAGCACGAGTGCAACGACAAACTGCCCCAGGTGAGCACCTTTGCAGATGCTGTACAGGTCTGTACGTCACCAGCTACTACCGACTTCAGCTATAAGGGCGGCTATGGTTCAGACACAGCACGTTGTCATTTGAGGAGACGTTCAGGACCTCGTTCGGCCCCGGTTGAAGAGTCACCATTTACATGTTCAGCTGTGGCTCTGGGGCTGCAGGTGGAGGCTGGAGATGTGTAGTGTCTTGAAGGTTTCATTTGGGTGAAGGCTGATGCTTCTTTGTTATTTAGGGTTTGTGTACGACTGATAACTATTGTGATGTTTTGTAGATTTTTAAGTTATACCCCCAGCTCAGCTGCCTGTAGAGGGTGTGTTGGAGAAAAAGCATCTGTTGCAGTGTGAGGGAGGAGGTGGTGTGGAGTTAGCTAACCCTGCTGGTGCAGCATTGGAACTCTTGCAGTACTTTTTTGGGGTTCAATAATGATTGGAACATTTGTCCTGATGCAGTGCCGTCAGGCGAGGCAGACAAGGTCGGAGGTCATCCTGCTGTGGCGCAATCACATCCCCATCATGATAGAAGTGATGCTGCTGCCTGACTGTTGCTACAGTGACGAGGGCCTGACGACTGACGGAACTGACCTGAATGACCCAGCAATCAAGCAGGATGCCCTGCTGCTGGAGAGGTGGACGCTGCAGCCTGTACCCAGACAGTAAGACCCACACACACCAACCACAGTAGAAGTTTTACACATAAGTACATCAACACAAAAATGCAAGTATAACACCATTTTCAGGAACAATTTAAAGTCATTTTCTGTCATTTTTCAGGAGCGGTGATCGCTTTATTGAGGAAAAGACTCTGCTGTTGGCTGTACGTTCTTATGTCTTCTTTTCTCAGCTGAGCGCTTGGCTTAGTGCCTCCCATGGCCTCGTCCCCAGAAACATCCTCTACAGGTAACTCTGCGTGCGTGTGTGTGTGTGTGTGTGTGTGGTAAACACAGTCATGGTGTGTACTTATGATTTTTTCATGTGCCCTTTTTCTGGTCTGGATTAACAGAATAAGTGCAGCGGATGAAGAGCTGATTTGGAACTTTTCCCAGCCGCCCTCGGAACATGCCTTCCCGGTGCCCAACGTGTCCCACAGTGTGGCCCTGAAGGTGCGTGTACAGTCACTGCCCCGCCAGCCCAACTACCCCGTGCTGAAATGCAGTATCCACTCTGGCCTAGAGTTTTTGGCTAAGCGCCCCCTCGACCCACGAGAGGGAAGCCTGCGCCGTGGTGAGCCGGCCAGAGATCTTCCAAACCCGCTGCGCCTCCCCGGATCCCCTCTCTTCTCCAGATCGCCGCCCCCCCCTCCACAGCCGGCCCTCAACCGCAGCAGCCCCCTCGGTGCACGCAAGTGCCCCCCACGCCAAGAGTCACCCTTGCTGCCGCCCGTCAAACCTGCCAAGTGGCTGTACTCCTGTGCAAACGGCGGTACAGCGGGGCCAGCAGAG
This sequence comes from Distichodus sexfasciatus, assembly GCA_032718565.1. Taxonomy (NCBI): domain Eukaryota; kingdom Metazoa; phylum Chordata; class Actinopteri; order Characiformes; family Distichodontidae; genus Distichodus; species Distichodus sexfasciatus. The sequence continues at coordinate 5,559 of JAVGVS010001431.1, forward strand.
GTTTTTGACTTGTGTACCAATGGAGTGGAAAGTTCTGGTAAAACCCTGAGTGTGGAGCAGTCTCTGACTCGCGGCTTGAAATCGTTTTCGCTCTCTGACCCCCCTGCCCCTGCCCTCAGTTCCCGTCCCACGCTGGCAGAAACCAACCCCCTGATCGGCTCTCTGCTGCAGGAGAGACAGGAGATCATTGCCCGTATTGCTCAGAGACTCAACTTTTGTGACCCAACAGCTCCTCACCTCCCCGATGCGCTCTTTGTGCCACCTGCGCCAAAAACGCAGTGCAGCTCGCCTCGAGATGAGAGCGCGCTTAGAAAAACCAAAGAGCCCCCCTCGCCCCAGATGCATGGCGGAACGGGGCCAGAGAACCCAGAGAGGAGCCGGACTTCTCTCTTCTGCACGCCACTCAGCCCCCGGAGCCGCTCCCGTTCGGATCGCAAGGACCCAGGCGAGTCCGGCACATCCCCCAAACCGGCGTCATGTCGGCGCTTGCTGCTGAGCGGCCCGTCCGAAGGCTCTCTGATCGCAGACGCTGTGCAGGACATCTCACGCCTGATCCAGGAGCGGCTGCAGCAGTCACACCAGCTCCTGCACTCCACATACAAACTCTGCCGAGACTCGTCTCAACCCACACCTCCCACCCCAAGCCACGCCCACAGCCAAGCCCAGAGTCCCACTCGGAGTGGCAACATCTTGAGTGGGGACAGGAGCAGCCGTAGCAGCTACACAAATGGCACCATCTTCCCTCCCGACCGTGACTGCACTGCCGACCCGAGCAAAGGCAAGAAGAGTGTGGAATCTGTAGCGAGACGAAAAGTAGAATCAGAATGCAATGAGACTCAGGGCTGCAGGAGAACACCCAAAGTGATGTGCTGTAAACCTGAGGACTTCCCTGTCGCACCATCGCCGTCTCTGCACGGCCTCCACCTCGCTCACAGCAGCAGGACTGAGCCCAGGAGCCCTCTCACCTCCACCTCATACGGCCACAACACCTCCCTCAGCCTGAACGGGGAGGCGGGTGCCGAGGTGAGGGACGTGCGTCAGGGAGTTTGTGGGAGAGGGGGAGAGAGACAGACGCAGCCCGAACTCACCGTCACCACGCAGGACGAGAACCAGGAGCCTCGGTCCTCCATCTGCAGCTCGTCCTCTAACATCGCCCTCCACACACCCGGCCCCGCCTTCGACTCCAGCCTCGCCAGCACCAGTCAAACCACACTGGTCAGTCTCATTTCACACCGTACACATGCTCCATCAGTTTCATTGGTTTAAATTCAGGAGCCTGCGATTGATGTGAAACAGTATCATTTGCTGATTAACACAACCAGCATTCACATCAAACACACAGCAGTTAAAACAGTTGTATTCCTGAGCTAGATGTTACAATGACAAACCGTCTTGTCTGAATAAAAATCTAGTTCCTGTTCAATATAAAGGGACATTACAATTTGAATGACGTTTTCATTTCGGATCAGTGAACACGTGTGTATACCGATGTATTGTTACTCCCCTAGTGGTACCTGCTGCTGTGCATCAAAATGCATCAGAGCAGCAGCAACATCTGCAGGAACAAACGCAGTGCAGACGGGAACAAGGTTCAGTGCAGTGATGCTGCTGTATCATATCAGTCTTCTTTGTCCTACACAGAGAAGCCCTGTCCCTCAAAGAAGCTCCGCCTCCCTGCTCAAGTCCTGCAATAACTGGAAGAAACAGAACAGACACTCCATAGATGCCACGGCAACCAAAGCCTTCCACCCCTGCACCGGTCTGCCCCTGCTCTCCAGCCCGGTCAGTGTGTGTTTATGTGTGTGTGAAACATTGTGGACTATTTTGTTGTGATGATTTGGAGTGTATTGTCTGTTCATCAGGACTTGATGATGTGGTAGAGTTACTGGCTGGACGACTCTGTAACAGGGTTAAAGTAGAGCAGAGCTGTAGCTGGACTGGTCATTGCTGCTGCCACTTTTACACAGTTAATAAACATGTTGCTTATGATTTGGAAACAGTGTGGCATTTTGAGTTGAAATGTTTGTTCTTAAAGTGACCAGTGCAGTTTGACTTGAGTTCCTGTGCTCATGTCAGCTCGATCTCGTCACTTTTACTCTGAGTCTTGACCTCAACTCATTTAATTGTACCTGCTGAACTGGAATTCAGACAGAACTCTCCTGCTAGTGCTATGTGTTGTTTATCTGGATCAATTTCCAGGTTAGGCCTAAACACTCACGCCATACGGTGTAGTTGTGCAGGGCTCTATTCCTGGCCGTCTACAGACAGATGTCTTAGATAAGCATTAGTGAGGAGTGTGTTGTGGTGTTAATAACAGGTGCAATGTGTATGTGTGTGTGTGTGTGTGTGTGTGTGCAGGTTCCTCAGAGGAAGAGCCAAAGCGGCTATTTTGATTTAGACACGTCTCTGATCCGCTGCAGAGTTCCCTGGGCCTCCAGTAAGAGGTATAACATCTGGCACCTCGCTCGCTCTCTCTCTCTCTCTCTCTCTCTCTCCTCTACACCTCTATGTAGCAGTGATCTCGGGCCTGATGAAGCTGCTGCACCTTCACAACAGAACATAGCAGTTTGTGATACAACAGTGGACAGGTTCCTGCACTCACGCGTGTGTATGTTTGCACCCTGTAGAGTGTGTTTGAAGAGATCTGAAGACTCGGATGACTCTCAAAACCTGCTGAGTGCCAGCGCTCCTCCTGCCAGTCTCAGTCTGCTGGGAAACTTTGAGGTACATCAGTGACAGACACACACAGTTACAGTCCAGTGTTCTGCTTAAGAACTCCAGTGTACTAGAGATGATCTGACGGTTTTCACACATTCCACTGAATCTCACACACACACACACACAATGAATCATTTACTGAGAATCTGTTGCTTGTGTAGTTTGGCTCTGGAATATGGAACTGTAAAGATGATTGTAATGTGTGTGTGTGTGTGTGTGTGTGTGCACGCTTGCAGGAGTGTGTTCTGAACTACCGTTTGGAGCCGCTGGGCAGCGTGGAAGGTTTTACAGCTGAAGTCGGAGCCAGCGGATCATTCTGCCCTAGTCACATGACCTTCCCTGTGGAAGTATCCTTCTATAGTGTCTCCGACGACAATGCTCCGTCTCCCTATATGGTAACGCCTTTCCCCTCTCACCTCAAAGTCAAAAAAGTCAAAGTCAACTTTATTGTCATCTCTGCTATATACTGTACAGATACATAGAGAGACGAGACAACGTGGCTCCAGGTTATTTCCAGTGCAAACAAACAAAGAACAGTAGAAGTAGAACCTCTCTAACCCTCAACCTTTCAACTGGATCTTGCAGTGAACAGAAGTGATTTGACATTGTATCTCTGAAATCAGACCCTTTGTGCATTGTAAACACACACACACACACACACACAGATTCTGTACAGTTGATCTTGGCTCAGTGGAGGAACCCACCTTCAGCTGCTTCTGCTGTTGTGACTGTACTTGTGAATACTCACACTCCATGTAGCTTTGACACACACACACACACACACACAGAGTAAATCATGGTGTTCTGATCACGACTGTGTGTTGATAAATGTCAACTGCTTACTTGTGTTTTTCACTCATAACCAGTCAGTTCCCAGCAGGAAAGAGGGAGTGTGTAATTAATGAAGTGAGCTGGTTGTGTGTGTGTGTGTTCCTGCTGTAAGTCTGTTACAAAGGGTTACCTGCTCTAACAGTTTTCCTCTGCTTCTTGCTCCGTCAGGGCGTCATCAACCTGGAGTCTCTAGGTAAGAGAGGATACCGAGTGCCTCCTTCAGGAACCATTCAAGTGGTAAGATCCAAGTGAAGAACTCCTCCTCCTCATGATCATCCTCCTCCTACTGCTGCACGACACTCAGGATAACACTCAGATAATTAGAAGTGAGAAATCAGCAGTTCAGCACTCATGATATGGGTATAATTTAGATAAAGCAGAGCTCTGTATCTTCTGTTTAACCGACTTCATTTAATAAAGATCAGATCTTGATGAAGGATGTGTTGTGACCTAAAGTGACTAATCCCAATTCTAGTAGCTTAACTGTTAAGTTCTTTGTCAAATCTTTTACGTAAATTGTTTATTTGATAAAAATACTACTTTGTAACCTGAAGAAATTACACTGAGTAAGAACACAAAGAAGCAGTTCCGGGAGGACTTCAGGAGGAAGAGTCCTGAAATGCCGTTTGATGTCTGGATTTGTGTGTCATGAAAGGTTTATTTAAACTTGCTGAAGTGACTAAAGGACTGTAGTTTTGTTGTTCAGCATTAATGTTGGAGTGGTGGCCAAACGTGAGAGGTGTTTAGAGAAACTGTACAAATGATGAGCGGATGCATGGTGTGTGTTGCCAGTGATTCTCGGCTCTGCTCTTATATCAGTAGATTCTTATTTCCTTTTTCTGTTTTTTCTGGTCAGACCTTATTCAACCCCAATAAGACAGTGGTGAAAATGTTTGTGGTGATTTATGATCTGAGAGAGATGCCGGCCAGCCATCAGACATTCCTGAGGCAGAGGACTTTCTCCGTCCCGGTCAAGCGCGAATCCAATGGCCATAACAACAAGAAGGCCCTCCCACCGCTGGGCCAGGGCCGGACGCTGCGCTACCTCATACACCTGAGGTCAGTTCACCTGCACCACCTGGCTGGTTTCTGCTGCGTTGATCACGTCTTTCACACCCCGACCCTGCTGCCTGGCTACTGCCAGCTCAGGCCGGAATTTCACTTCTATAGTTCACAATTTAATCACTCAGGTAGAATGGGATTCATTTTGAGATTATTTAGCATCAATTGCTGACTCGTGCATTTGATCTCTCAGGTTCCAGAGCTCCAAGTCTGGAAAGATCTACCTCCATCGGGACATCCGGCTTCTGTTTTCACGTAAATCCATGGAAGTGGACAGTGGTGCTGCCTACGAGCTCAAGTCCTTTACAGAGTCTCCTGCCGATCCGCCCTTCTCCTCTCGATGTTAATCCGACTCATCTAATCCCGTCCACATCGTCCTACTCCAGTGTAGGGGCCTTACTCATTTCAGAGTCTCACATTTTTGGCTTGTAAGGGAAAATGCAGCAAAAGATCCGCTCTCACTTTCACAGTCAAACAGACATCAGCATCTTCCCCAGGAAACCCACTAACCCTGCATCCTACAGCCACTGGTGCTTCAGTGTTTTCTAGCGTTTTGGAGTATGAGACCGCTGGAACATTGTTGCAGTTTTAAAGCTCATGCGAGAGCGTTGGTGCAGTTTAACGGTGAGAAATTGATGTGAGAAAACCATGGACCTTTTTTCTAAAGACAAAGATGACCACCAGTAGATGATCTGTATAAAAGACTTTGGATAGATCACTGTGTACCTCCCCAGAACTGGAAAGGACATTAGTAGTATTCTACTATTTCTTTCTTTTTTGTACTGTTACCGAACCACTTTAATCGGAAGTGTTGCAATAGAGACAATATCTTAACTAGTTTAGTGTTTACATATTTACTTTGTCAGTTATTTAATATTTAAATTGATATTTCAGTTAATGCACATGTGACGGCTGTCGTGCTCAGCATTATGATGTAGTGCAATATGTTTCAATCATACTATGTATTTTTGACTTTAATATTCAGATCAGAAATAAAAGAAATAAATATCTATGAACAAGTATTTCAGAGTGTATTAGTCTGATTTGTCCAGTCAGGGTAAAGCACACAGATTTGCAGAACATCTTCAAAACTCACTCAGGGCTCCAGATGGTGACTAAAATGGTCGCTAATGCGACTAGATTTTTTGTTTTGCGACTAGTTTTTTCATTCTAGTCTCCAATGGCGACCGTCTCAATCCGTCAATCCATTAAAAAAATATAATTTCATAAAGCAAGAAATGGCTTTTTATTACGTTTACTTCTGCACTAGAAGTTAGAATAAGTTACAATACAAACGTGAAAGGGAGCCATGGAAATAAAGATTAAAAAAATAAATGTTTCTTATATACAATAGAGCAACCTATGTGCAGAAGACAAGGAGTATAATTACATTAAAGACCCAAGAGCCGGGTACAGGTGTGTCTACGTGTGTATATATGAATAAAAAAATATGTACTGAAGTTATATACCTGAGTATACATACTTAACTCTGAGACAGATAACAGGTGAAAAGACGGTTTAAAGTGTCGAGTGCATCTGCACAGCAGTGAACAATGTAGCATGTAGCAAACAGAGTAGGAGCATGTAATATTTGGACAGTGAAATATGGCAGACAGTATAAATGTTGTGCTAGGCACTGGGGGAAAATATCTCCTGGAATGCTGTTTCCAGGCCTGGCATGACCTCTGGCCAGTATCTCCACATGCCTCCTCCATTGCCTGTAAAAGGGCTATGCATTGACGGGGCTGATGGTCATACACCTTCCAGCGCCAGGCAGAGAAGAACTCTTCGATTGGATTCAAGAATGGAGAATACGGGGGAAGGTTGAGTACGGTGAAGAGTGGGTGGTCTATAAACCAGTTGCAGACCAAAGCAGTCCTATGAAAAGTAACATTGTCCCAAATGATGACATACCTGGTCTGCTCTAGTGTCTGATCATTAGTGAATATGTGATGCAGGGTGTCCAGGAATGTTATAATGTGTACTCTGCGCGTAGTAACACGTGGCGTGTTTTCTCAGCCAAATTACACTGTGAAAGGGTTAGGGTTGGGGTTAGTGGCTCAGTTCCATTAGCGGCTCAACCATCCCGCCCAGACAGACCCCAGGAGGTACAGGGCGATTAGGGTGTGAAGATCCCCCTACCCGAGTGACTGGTAGGTGTTGTGCACAGTCCATACCAGGGTCCATCCTCCGTAGTCTGGAAGATTCCCCTCTGGACCAAGTCATGAACATGGGCCGATGTGGTGTGGACAGGGTTAGGGTTAGGGGTTTGGGTTAGGGTTTGGGTTAGGTTTTAGGTTAGGGCTCCATGGTGGGGGTTGAAGAAAATGAGAAAAGAGGAAAAAAAAGGAATTGGGGGTGGGGGGTTGTGGTGGTATGGAATGGAGGGTTATGATTGGGGTTATGTTTGGGGTTATGGAGTAGGAGGTTTATATTTAGGGTTATGAAATGGGAGGTTTATGATTAGAGTTATGGTCTGAGAGGGTTGTATTTAGGGTTATGGTCTGGGAGGGTTATGTTTAGGATTATGGTCTGGGAGGGTTATGTTTAGGGTTATGAGGAGGGTTGTGTTTAGGGTTATGGAGGGTTAGGGTTAGGTTTTAGGGTTAGGGCTCAGCGGTGGGGGTTGAAGAAGAAGATGAAAGAAGGAGGGAAAAAAAAGAGGGGGGTGGGGGGAGGGGGGGTGGTGTTATGGAATGGGAGGGTTATGATTGGGGTTATGTTAGGGTTAGGGTTAGGGTTATGGTGTACGAAAGATCCATCTACCTGGGGAACCGGGTAGGTGTTGGGCACGGTCCATCCCGGGGTCCATCCTCGGCAGTCTGGAAGGGCCCCCCCTCCTCTCTATTAGCTGTAATAGGGGCATATTGGTGAATGTCACCATTGGTGGGTGAGGGGGTTGTTCTAGATGGGCACAGAGACGAGAGTTAGGATTGGGTCAAAGTTAAGATAAGTAAGAGTTAGGATAAGCATAGGATAAGATTAGGGTTAGAAAGGATTAGGGTTAGGATTGGGTTAAGATAGGGTTAGAAATAATTGTAGTAGATCCCTAAGGCTCGATAAAAAAAGGGGGGGGGTTAGAAAAAGAGTTAGGGTTGGGGTCAAGCCAAGGTTAGAGTTAGAGTTAGAAAAGGGTTAGGGTTAAGATTAGGTTAAAGTAGGGTTAGAAATTAGTTTAACAGTTAGAGAGGTTAAGGTTAAGAATGAGCTAAGATTAGGGTTAGAAAAGGTTTGGGGTTGGAATAGGGAAAATTTAGAGTTTGAAATTAGTATGGTAGACAGTTAGGGTTGGGTAAGGTAGGGTTAGAAATGGTTAGGGTTAGGGTTGAGCAAGATAGGGGTTAGAAGGGTTACGGTTAGGGTTAAGCTAAGGGTTATGAAGTAGGGTTAGAAATGGTTAGGGTTAGGGTTGAGCAACGGTTAGGGTTAGAAGAATTAGGCTTAGGGTTAAGTTAAGAGTTAGGGTTGTGTAAGTAGGGTTAGAAATGGTTAGGGTTAGAGTTGAGTAAAGGTTAGGTTAGGGTTAGAAGAGATAAAGTAGGGTTAGAAAAGGTTAGGGTTAGGGTTGAGGAAGGGTTAGGGTTAGAAAAGATAAAATAGGGTTAGAAAAGGTTAGGGTTAGGGTTGAGCAAGGGTTAGGGTAAGTAAGGTTAGGGTTAGAGTTGGGTAAAGATTAGTATAGAAAGGTTAAGGTTAGGGTTGGGTAAAGGTTGGGGTTAGAAGATAGTATTAATATAGATTTTATTTGGGGGTGAGAACTAGATTAGGATTAGCGTAAATAGATAAAGACCCATCTAGATTTTTTTGCGTTGTTTGTTTGAAGGGATATGCGAAATACCTTTTAATCATTAAGCCCCCCCAGGGAATTTTGTTCCCAATTTGACTATCCAATGATGTTCTTTTGCCCTTCGTTGGCGGTCTGTCCATGAGGGGTGGCCCTGTAGACCTGTCACCCTCAATGCTTCAATACCATGTGTAATAAAGTGTTGGACCAAATGCGTGTCAATATTCTTCTTGTGTCTAATATTATATCAGTGTTGGTTGAGGCGGGCCGCTATTGAATTCCTCGTCAACATATAGTTTTGGACATTTCAGACAATAAATCAGATAGATACAATTACGGCTATTGTAAGTCAAGGACGATCTAATTGAATAAACCAGATTGGAAGAATTATTTTTCACCCATCCCCTAAATTTAAACTCCGGACAACCCCCGAGGGATTCGGGTCCCTTCTAAGGGCTTAATTTTACTATGAACCAATAAATCCCTAAGATTTTTATTACGACGAAAGGCCGAAATGATCCTATACTTCTTCAGAATTTGCGAGTTGGCCAGATGGGATTCGAAGTTTCTCTTGATCTTATTGTGAAAATCCAATCCAAGCTTAGAGTAAGTTGTTATTATGGGGAGAATATCTATCTCCCGCCTTTCTTCTGTCCTTCGGAATGATTTAAGGACTTGCCTCAGAAAGGAACGGGAGTAGCCCCTACATCGTAAAGCTGAGAATAAGGTTTTTGTAGCCTCCCAAAAATCTTCCTCCCGGGAACATATCCGGTGGAACCTGAGGAGTTGGGACTTAACAAGACCTTTAAAGGTATGACGTGGATGGAAACTGGTTTTATGAAGTAAAGCATGAGTGTCTGTTTCCTTGAAGAAAACTTTGATATCTAATTTGCCAACAAGATAGTTGACTTTAAAGTGATCTAAGACATACTTAATCTTGATAGAGGGATGATGATTGTTAAGGAACCCTGCAAAATCCTGAAATTGTACTGGAGTACCATCCCAAACACCCCATATATCATCTAAAAACTGAAAATAATGCCTGGGCCTAATTGGACTTGAGGCCAGGGCTGATTCCTCCCAAGAAGCCATATAAATATTGGCATAAGAAGGAGCAAATTTTTTACCCATGGCTGTACCCTTAACTTGTAAATAAAATTCTGAATCAAATTCAAAATCGTTCCTAGTAAGACTAATTTCCAGTAACTTTAAAATTGAATCATCAGGTCTATTTTTATCTGGGTATCTATTAAACCAGTCTAGTACTGCCCTAAGTCCCGATTCTGTTTCAATATTTGTGTAAAGGCTATCAATATCAATTGTAAATAGTAATGAATTCCTAGGTATAATCAAATTGCCAATTTTATTTATGAAATCATAGGTGTCCTTAATATAACTGGGGTGTCTAACTGAAATGGAATGAAGAAAGTGTTCAATGTACTCTGCTATAGCATAGGATTCGCTCCCACAGTCTGAGACTATGGGACGTCCAGGTGGGATTTTAAAGGGTACACTCCATTGGTCAGGTTCCTTATGAATTTTAGGGAGTAAATAAAATCTCCTTGGTCTCGGGTTGTCCGTACCCAATAGATATTCCCTCTGTTTAAGGTTGATAAATTTTTGATTGCTAAGATCATCAAGAATTTCTTTAATCATGGGTATCGTTTGGGGATAAATGGGTGTCTGTAATTTAGTATAATGTTCCGGTTTATTCAACTGTCTTTTAGCTTCCCAAAGATACTGGTCTCTATCAAGCAAAACTACAGCACTTCCCTTATCTGCAGGTTTAATCACAATCTTACGGGGTTCCCGAGTTTAATTGTGTGATCCAATGTTTCAACATCAAGCTGCCTGTATCAGCCGTCCAATGGATGCCACCTTCCACTGTGTTAAACATGTGGTCTGGAAGTGGTGGGATAAAATGCGAGTGCGTTTTTATGTAGTCGTTCAACTTCTGCAATCGCTGCCTTTGAAGCATATTGAGCGATTTGGGGAAGTTGATTAACGGAATCCACAAATGTGCTGCCACAAAGGTTTCCCGAGCCATAGCTATGGCCTGTTGGACCTGTTTGAAGGCTGTTTTCTCCATGTCCTGATCTTTGTGATTAATTCCAAAGGACAGGATTACCTTCTCCACCCTGTTATTTAGAATTGTTTTGGACATGATCCCTACTGCATGTCTAAAGGTAGCTCCCAGGAAACTATCAATTTGTAAATCAGTGATACAGTATTCCGGTATTCTGGACAAATTGGAATCTCCAATTATGAGCCATTTTTTGTTTACCGTCAGGGCCCAATCCCTGAACTTCCTGAGAGTCTGTACGTGTCTAGTGGGTTTAAGTCTGCTTCTGGGTGGTTTCCACCATTCAGAAGTAGCCGCCAATGTTGGAGTAGAGTCCTTTGAGGAACCCGCCAACATCAAGGGCCTGTCCGGTGTAGGCGTCTGGGGTATGGCCGTCAAAGAGAGGGTCTTTTGTGCCACTCGTGCTGGCGGGGTGACCACCGGTGTGTTGACTATAACATCCTCCTCTAGGGAGATAAGTTCTTCAGTCACCACATCAGGTTGAACCTCCCCTTCTGTAGTCGCATGTACCAAGACCTGTCTAGCCTCAATAGGGAGTGTGGCGCTTTGAGGTCGAATTGATTCCCTATTATCCTGCTGTTGGCTGGGTGCAGGATCCATTACAATGGTTTGGGACCTGTCAGCCACACTAGGGTTTCTAGTCTTGGTCCTGGACTTTCTAGGAACTTTAGGTGGTGGCTGAGGAAGATCTTGCCGGGAATCCACCAAGGTAGGAATTGGTGAAGTGGTCACATCTCTCCTGGGGAGTGGAGGGAATTCTATCTCTGAAGCCAAATTCAAATCGCCTTCAACTGAGGTAGTGGTTTGTTCTGAAACCACATTTAAATCAGCTACAGGCAAGGTAGTGGTCTGTGCAAGCTGTACAGTGGACTCTGTATGTGACACGGCCATTAAGGGGCCAACTTCTTCCTCAAATAAGAAAGGATTAGGGTTAGGATTGGGTTAAGATAGGGTTAGAAATAATTGTAGTAGATGCCTAAGGTTAGAAAAAGAGTTAGGGTTGGGGTCAAGCCAAGGTTAGAGTTAGAGTTAGAAAAGGGTTAGGGTTAAGATTAGGTTAAAGTAGGGTTAGAAATTAGTTTAACAGTTAATTCAATTCAATTCAAATTTATTTATATAACGCTCTTAACAACAGTCATTGTCACAAAGCACTTTACATATAACCGGCCTAAACCCCCCAACAAGCAAGCCTGAGGCGACAGTGGCAAGGAAAAACTCCCTCTAATAGGAAGAAACCTTGAGAGGAACCAAGACTCGGAGGGGGACCCCATCCTCCTCTGGGCGACCGGGTGCACGAACATTTAATGTACAACAAGCAATAGTTCAAGATGAGTTGTTAGTTATTTAAAGAAGCAAAGATACAAAAATAGTCCAAGGGATATTTCGAATCCCGGGTTGTTGCTGGGCCACTTGCAGGACCCTCTCAGCAACATTAAGCTGAAATTAGTTCAGTATTGTGCTGCTAAGTCAGTAGACGTCCATAGGGTCCAATCCCAGTTGGTTTCATGATGATGTCCCCATGGAGTCCTGGTGCGGGTTCAGTGGGTCAGGATCAGCTCGGGAGGGTTGACAAGGTCAATCGTCAGCTCAGGACGTCTCCGGGACTCCTGGTGAGTTCGGTTGATCAGCGTCAGCTTGGTAGGGTCGAGATGGTCAGTGTCAGCTCGGGGCATCTCCAAAGAGTCCCGGTGAGGGTTCGGTCAGCCAAGCGCCATCCCGGGATCAGCTCGGGAACAGCTCGGAAAAAGAAGAAGAGAGAGGAGAAAGTTAAGTGCCCTAACCTAACCTCCAGCAATGCTAGAGTAGCTATGGCAGCCTAGCTAAGAAGGGAGAGCTGGAAGGCAACACAGACATGAGGGCTTCCAGGGGTCTCGGCATCACACCAAACCACCGTCTGCAAACTTGAGCGATCAGCAGAGTGGTAGGATGACAGCACCAATCCCCCCTTTCACCTTTAATCTCGAATGACCATGAACCCCTAGATCTCGCCTTTAACTAAGAAAAAGGGATTTTAATAACCAAAAGACTGACTAAACAAGTAAGTCTTAAGCCTTGACTTAAAAGCAGAGATTGTTTCTGAGCTCCGAACACTAACGGGTAGTTTATTCCACAACTGTGGCGCTTTATGAGCAAATGCTCTTCCCCCCACGGTAGCGTTTTTTATTCTAGGTATTACTAAAAGATCTGCGTCTTGCGATCTAAGCGTACGCGCCGGATTGTAAGTGCAAATGAGGTCACTCACATACTGCGGTGCAAGACCATTTAGAGCTTTATAGGTCAAGAGAAGTACTTTATAGTCGACACGAAATTTTACTGGTAGCCAGTGGAGTGAGGATAGAATTGGGGTGATATGATCATATTTTTTAGTTTTAGTGAGGACTCTGGCTGCTGCATTCTGAACTAGCTGGAGTTTATTTAACAACCTATTTGGACAACCAGAGAATAAGACATTACAGTAATCGAGTCTTGAGGTAATAAATGCATGAACTAGTTTCTCTGCATCTTGAAAGGATAGCACGTTTCTTAGTTTAGCAATATTACGGAGTTGAAAGAAGGAGGTGCGACTAATGTTAGAAGCATGTACATCAAATGAAAGATTGGAGTCTAAAGTAACACCAAGGTTTTTAGCAACATTACTTGGTACAATGGATAATCCATCAAGACTGACCGTGATGTCAGATAGCTGACTTCTGGTGGCATTAGTGCCAGTAAGAAGGACCTCAGTCTTGTCCAGATTTAGCTGGAGGAAGTTGTCCGACATCCACTTTTTTATGTCACATAAGCATTTTTCCATTTTCTGAAATTGCTGTCTGTCTTCTGGTTTAGCCGATATACATAACTGTGTATCGTCTGCAAACCAGTGGAAACTAATTCCATGCTTACGAATGACTGAGCCTAAAGGTAGCATGTACAGCGAGAACAGCAAGGGACCTAAAACTGATCCTTGTGGTACTCCATATTTCACCCTGACGTGCTCAGAGGAATCACCATTTACATCCACATACTGATAGCGGTCTGAAAGGTAGGATCTGAACCAAGAGAGGGCCACTCCCCTGATACCAACAACATGTTCAAGTCTATCTATGAGAATGGCATGATCAACAGTATCAAAAGCAGCACTAAGATCAAGCAGCACTAGGAGCGAGGCATAGCCCTGATCAGCAGATAGGAGAAGATCATTCACTACCTTCAGCAGAGCAGTCTCTGTGCTGTGGTTGGCTCTAAACCCAGACTGAAACATTTCATAAATATGGTTTTCCTGCAAGAACGAGGTTAGCTGACTGGCAACAACTTTTTCTATTATTTTGGAGATAAATGGGAGATTAGATATTGGTCTATAGTTTAACATTACCAGGGGATCCAGGTTGGGCTTCTTCAGCAAAGGTTTAATCACTGCTAATTTAAGAGATTTGGGTAAATAACCAATGCTAATAGAGGAGTTAACTATTGCTAGTAGAGGTTTAATCACTACTGGAATCATCTCTTTGAGTAGCCTTGTTGGAACAGGGTCTAACATGCAAGTAGATGAATTTGAGGAAAGGATTAAAGACGTTAGATCTGACTGGTCAACCGGAGTAAATGATTCAAATAAGACGACTGCAGTAATAGTACTTGCCTTGTCAAGGCCAGCCACTGTAGTTACTTGAGATTTCAGATTATTCTGTCTAATTGAACAAATTTTTTGGTCAAAAAAGTTCATAAATTCGCCACTAGAAAACAATGTTGGTACAGTTTGAGTAGTAGTCTGGCTATTAGTCAGCTTGGATACCATGTTAAATAGAAACCTAGGATTATTTTTGTTATTTTCAATTAGCAATGATAGATATTCTGATTTCGCAGCTCTAAGAGCCTTTTTATAGCTTCCCATAGCGTCTTTCCATGCTAGTTTAAATACCACTAATCTAGTTTGCCGCCACTTACGTTCTAGTTTTCGTGTCCCTTGTTTTAGGCTACGTAGGTGGTCATTATACCAAGGGGATGTTTTGTTTTCTCTGACCTTTTTAATTTTTAACGGAGCAATTTTATCTAAGGTGGAACGAAGCGTAGAAGTTAGATAGTCCGTATTACTCTCAAGTTCAGCAAGATTAGACATTTCCACTGTCAGGAACGACAGATCGGGGAGATTATCAATAAAGTTACTAGCTGTATCTGAAGTGATTGTACGCTTGGAGCAGAAGCGAGTTGTAGTATTTGTGTTTTGACTAAAGTGAAAATCAAATGTAATGAGATGGTGGTCAGAAATAATACTCGTCTGAGGCAGTACTGTTACATTATCTACATTAAGACCAAACGATAGGATTAAATCAAGGGTATGACCGCAGTTGTGAGTGGGCCCAGTTACATTTTGAACAATACCCATGGAATCTAGTAAATTAGTAAAAGCTGCTGTCAGAGGATCTTGTTCATTATCTACATGAATATTAAAGTCTCCCACAATTATTGCTCTTTCAGTTGAAATAACCAGGTCTGACAGAAATTCTGAAAATTCAGTTAGGAATTCAGAATAAGGACCTGGTGGACGGTAAATCGTAATGAGAGGGAGCGACAAAAAGTTAGGTTTTGCAGATATGTCTGCAATTCTAAGGAATAATAATTCGAATGATTTAAATATAAATTTAGGTCCTGACCTCTGTGTTATTGAAAGAGATCTTTCGTAGATCGTTGCAACACCTCCCCCTTTACCACTGAGTCGGGGTTTATGCTCATAACTATATCCTGGAGGCGTCGCATCATTTAAGGCTAAATACTCGTTGGGTCTTACCCATGTCTCAGTTAAACAGAGCGCGTTTAGGACGTGGTCTGAAATCATTTCACTAATAATAAGTGCCTTAGTAGTTAATGATCTAATATTTAGTAGTCCTACTTTTAGCTTAGTGCTACAGATATTCTGCATTGGCTGCTCTAATTTAATAGAAATTAGATTGGAAAAAGACGCCTTTCGCATTTTACGCGAACTATTTTTGGTTCGGGGCACAGAGACAATGTCAATATGATGGTACCTAGGTGGTGGTTCAAGGCAACTCGCAGGCGGTCGGTTTAGCCTTTCTGCCTGTGGCCTGGCCTTGGCTCCGGTTTGTCAATGGCCGCCTACACCTGAACCTGCATAAAGGCTAGCTGCTATGTTCATTGAAATACGGGCAGCACCCTCCCACGAGGGGTGGATACCATCCCGGCTCAAAAGACCAGGCTTTCCCTCGAAGGTGGACCAGTTATCTACAAAACCTATGCTATTTTCAGACCACCACTTTGACAGC
>JAVGVS010001432.1:0-2500 GCA_032718565.1 Distichodus sexfasciatus
CCAAAAATGTCCTCACTCTGCTGGTTTAAAACTCATTTTGGTTCTCATTAAGTAGCAAGTACAAGAACACACACACACACACACACACAGATATTCCCACACAGACTGCATCCCCAGCCTTTTTTAGCCCTACATCATACTATCACAGTTGGGTTCCACCTCTTCATCTAAAAGTCTTCTTCAGCTTTGCTCTCCAGATAAGCAGTGGAATGTCTTCAAGAACCTAAAGGAAATCCAGGCACCTTCAGTTCCAGTGATATTTTCACCTACAACGGCCCTGATATGCTGACACAGTGGTCACCGAGTCCACGTCAGGGGGGACACTAAGCTGGGACAGGATTTGTAAATCAAATTTCAACCTAAGGGATGTGTGTTTGACTGAAGCACCTGAAGTTCCTGCCGCGTGCTGATTGTACAGTCTGTGTTTAGTTTTCAATGTAAAACCTAATGTTGCAGTGAGAGTGCTGTCTGTCTGCTACACTTCACTACATCCCAACCTTGTATAACCATGTAGGTGACGAATAAAGAATCCTGAATTTATCTTGATGATGGAAAACCTTCAGCTGAACACAAGCAGGGTAAAACTCACACGCTCCCTGGCAAGCGCTTAATGAAGGGTCAGAGTTCGTTTAAAGGTAGAGATGATGCAAAAGGACGAGAACAATCACGCGCACACACACACACACACTTGCACGTATACACACACACATGCAGCAGCAGCACTATCTACTTCTCCTGTCCTGTGCTGTCTTGCAACACGTACTTATGCAAGGCGAGCCAACACACACACCAACACACACACACACACACACCACAGACCTTTGGCTGGTGTCTAATTTTAGATCAGCTATTATGTGAGCACATTCCAAAAACATAAGAATGCTGCTCACACAATTTACACAGCAACACAGCACCAGTCTGTGTGTATAAGTGTGTTTGTAGTCTGCAGCTGTTTTGCTCAGAGCACAGTTGTAGAGTTTATGGGAATTTCATATGCACACACAGATTCAAGATTCAACACAAGATGGATGTATATTGATATTATACACATAGGGTAGTTGGTGGCGTAACGGCCAAGTTTAGGGTGTTCGCCCTGTGGTCAGAAGGTTGCTAGTTCGAATCCTGGACCTGTACAGTTACTACTGAGTTACTCAGTAGTAACTGCCCACTGCTCCTTCGCGGACGGATGCAGAGCTCACATTTTGTTGTGGTGCGCTGTTATGTGCTGTGCTGTGTTCACAATGACAAACAATCAGTCGTTTTCACTTCACTATATAGTATAGTGATTAACTGCTACAGATCGATGCATCCCGGAGCGTAACTGTAGTTTTTCAACATTTGACTGTTGTTGCAATATTTACACAGGTCACTGAATACCTCATTTAACTTAAAAAGTTTTCATTTTCTACTTCTAGTTTAGACTGTATATTTATAGTGTGTTAATATATGTGTATTTTCAACGTGACTTCTTGGTAGTCTGTGGATACTGAAGTCTCGTCATCTCTCTGTGTAAATGAGGGAGAGGAGGGGGATGAAGGGGGAAGAGAGATGGAGAGCGTTCATTCCCAAACTCACCAGCAGGTGTCAGTACAGTGCAGTACAGACTGGTCTCAGCGCCCCCTGCTGGCCTCCACCCTCACCTGCACATTTATAACACAATACCAAGTGGAGCGAGCGGGACGGTGAAGTCGAGTGTGTACAGATGACAAAGTTCCACTGTACACTCACACAAAAATCACGCCATACTGTTTCACCAGACAGCTTTCACCTCAACGAGAAATATCATCACACTTTAATATCGCCAACTCTCACGGCACGACACCTCATCACACTCCTATTCATATACACACACACACAGCGATGTACGTGAGGTGAGAGTAAAGACACACAGGGTACACGCAGCATATAAACGTTGTGTCTTTATTGGGTTAGCTACTGGGAGAGACTTTGTTCATTACAGCATTAAAATAAACAAATAACAAACACAGGAGAGGAGGAAACTCCGCCCACTCCATCACATCACCAGCCCATCACTGCTGCACCTCACACACACACACACATACACACACATACATACACACACACCTGGACACCAGCACCCAGCAGTGTGTATGTGCACGTAGGTGTGTATTTGTGTGTGTAGGAGGTGCAGCAGCTAATAGAGACACACAGCTTCACAATCTAAAACCAGAAACCTCTCTCTCTCAAACGCACACACACACGTGTGTGGTGGGGGGGCGGAGCAGGCGGGCGGGGCAGGTGGGCGGGGTTCAGTAGTTCATCTTGCGTAGGTAAACGGTCATGTCGAATACGGGCGGATTCACCTTCCCTCCATGAGCATCCTTAATGCCTTTAGCTATGATCAGAGCTGCAGAGAGAGAGAGAGAAGAAGAGAAGGGGAGAGAGATATTTATTGATTTATATACTGCTAATTAAATGATAATATCCTGCAAATGTGCAACAATGTGTGTTTGTATACTCGTATAATTCCTGAGATTCG
>JAVGVS010001432.1:7500-21232 GCA_032718565.1 Distichodus sexfasciatus
CAGCCTGCGACGGGCGACAGGAAGAGGGCGGCAGGGCGGGGCGGACGACAGGCCGTTTCACACCAACGCACTATCTGAGGTTAGAGAGAACAATCAGGTTAAAAGCAGGTTGACCCGAATTAGCTACGGTCAGGCAGCACTGCGCTCGGCTCAGATTAGCACACGCAACTCTCATTCTGAGGTACAGCTGCACCAGCTTTGAGACAGCAGTGTAAATGGCGTTGACAAAAGGGAACATGAGATGGAACGGTTTAGGGGCGTGCAAGCTGCAAACAGGCAGGACAAATGAGGCTTCTGCTGTAAAACAGCACACGAATGCAGAACCGTGAACCTGAATGATCGGAAGAGAGGAAGTGAGGACAAATAGGCCACTTTCATTCTGACCAATCACAGCGTGCCGTGTGACTGTGAGTAATCCACCAATCGGCTGACGCCATGTGAGAAGGAGAACAGGAAGAGGAAATGTCACCAGGGTTATGCCGTGTGGCGCCGCTCTCCCTGCACTCCCTGGGGTTGGCTCCATGACGATGGTACCACCGATGCTCTACTGCACCCAGGACCACCGTGCTCAGAGACTTCGCCGCCCACCTGTCAACCACACCCACCCAACTCAGCCCTGCATTAGACACGCCCACCTACGATAGTGCTGCTTTAACTACACTTCTGATCGGGGCTATCATGAGCTCAGCAGCTACAGCCATGGATGAGCTCCACCCACTTAGTACCATCATACATTACATCCCAGCTCCATCCACTGAAATTATTACAGTCATGAATTAGCTCCACCCACCAATTACGGCCATGGATTGACTCCGCCCTAATCTAATCAAATCAGATGAATTAGATAGTATTTAAAATCCATCTACCCATTCCAGCTCAGATCAGGCACCAAACGGGGCCGGTTCCAGCAGGACTCCAGGAGACATCCAAGTCATTCCAGTCCTGCCTCTTCCTGGAACGCCTCAGATTCCCACCCATCTGTCAGGGTAAGGAATCTGATCCCAGATCTGTCACACGGGAGCAGAATGAAGCAGACACAGCGTGACGCTGACAGAGTGGGTTAAGAACGGAGTGCTGAATGGACGGGACCGGACCAGGCTGGACACACTGTAACCACACTTATGTGGCTCATTCTTCACCCTTCAAACTTTCATTCTCATAAATTTCATGTCTAAACACACATAAACACAAACACTACGCTCTTCTCATGGCTAACACCTACCAGCTACACTGAGAGAGAGAAAGGTCTCAAATTTCATTCCATTTCCCCTTCTGTCTGCAGGTTTGGGGAAGAAATAACATGTTAAAACAAGTTATTCGACTTCTTCAGCTATAGGGAAGAGCGAGAGAATGTGTGTGTGTGCGTGTATGGTGAAATTCCAGTGTTTCATGTGACCACTTGCAGGCTAATGAAGACAGAAGGGAGGAATTCAGGCCTGTGGGGTATGAGAGAACACACACACACACACAGAGCCCTGAGGACTGGTTCTGTGAAAGTGTACAAGTTTGTGGTGAGATGTAAATTGGAAGAAGATGAGTAGTGCAGTCACACCCACACACACTGGCTTACTGCACTCTACTTTTGAGAACATTCCTTACACACAATGATTATTGTAGCTAAATGAGTCTAAACCTGGCGGTCTCCCTGGAGCAACTTGGGGTTAAGGGTCTTGCTCAGGGGCCAGGGGGAGGTCCTGTGGATTTGAACCCCTAATCGTATGATCACCAACACAGGGTTTCAGTCAATCAGACCTCTGCAGCACCACCACATGGTTTCAATCGGTCAGGATTGTGAAGGCGCTCTGTGGTTTCCGGCAGCAGGACGTGTCCTGCAACACTTGCAATGTTTTGAACCTGTTAAAACCACAGACCTCAGCTACAGTACAGGGCAGTCAAGAGTCATGTGAGAAGTCAACAAGGATCACCCTGCCTAGAGACTTTGCTTTGAAACTCAGCGTCCATGTCCAAAACATCTGCCTGATTAAAAGCTAATCTGCAGTAGGGGGTTGGACAACTCTGGTGCTGCAGGACCAGCTTCCTGGAGATTCTCCATCCTTCCTGAAGAGTGAATTCTCTCTAGGTGTGGATGTTCTCTTGTCAGGTAGGATGGAGAACTGGCTTTTTGAGTTAAAATTATTGTTGAATGACTTGTTGAGCAGTAATATGTTTTGGATTAGAGATGGCGTTGTGTTGAGGTTCACTTGCAATGGCGCTGCGTTCTTCAGCATGGATTTCGGCACCGTACCGGCCCTCACAGGTCCTGCTTCTTCTGCTGTGAATGGAAATGAACCGACAAGGCTCAGTACAGTTGTCACACACCAGTCTGAAAACCAGTTCTGTAGAATATTAGACAAAATTAGTTTGATGGAGGAGTTCAGGTGGAGCTCAGCTCCCTAGAAAAGGGCACCAGCTCACCCGAAAGCCTACCACAACATGTATAGAGATGGTGCACACTGGGAAATCAGGGCTTCTCTGAAAACCACTGTTTCTTTTTCTCTGCTGAACAGGTGCTGGTGCTTGGTCGGAGCTGAAGTTGGGAACCAGCAAGAACCAGTCAGTCCACCTCTCGTGACATCACAGGTTCCTTGCTCCAGATCAGCAAAGTTTTGGTGCCGTTTCAAAGCCAATTTTGCAGGACTGGTATTAATTCTTATTTTCGTTGCAAAAATGTGGCACTGATTCCAAATTTGGAACACTGAACAGTTCCAGCTTGACATACAGTAACTTAATATTTATAGCTTTCTGTCTCTTTTTGGCCACTCCATCTGCCCTTTCAGCAGCTAGCAAGTTAGCCAATGTCACTAGCATGATAGTTAGGTCGGCAGGTTTGTGTTGGCGTTGCTGTGGTTTCAGAGGTCGCCTGTAGAACTGCGTACGTGAGCAGCTTGGATAACCGCCATGTGACCATGTGACTCTGGAACCCATTATGAAGTCAGTTTTAGAGAATGAACAAGTGGCTGTTTCCTTAGCAACAGTGACAAGTTCAGCTAATTTAGCTAGTGCAGTAACTAGCAAGTTAGCTTTTAAATGATTATTATTATTTTTTTTGCATTGACATAGTTTAGTGAATCATACAGTCCTCACGCACACACACATTCATACACACAAGCCCAGTTAACTCTCTCTCACACACACAGTATGTAGATGAGACGTTAGTGTATTTTTCCCTCACTTGTTCTCAGTTTCCACACACACACTCTGGTTGTTCTGTAGTGACTCCGACTTCCTGAGCTGAACAGGAAGTGGTAAAACGGTTGGTGTGGTGCATCTTGTAACTGCTCCACTCAACATTTTTCTCTTTTTCTCTCCTCCATCAGCTCCATCCTGTCTGTCTTTCATCTCACATCACTCACTCAACCATCCATCTGATAACTACACATCAATATACAGCCTTATTAGGAGAGAGAGAGAGAGAGAGAGAGAGGCAATGAAGGAGGGAGAAGAAACAACTGTTGGATACAGAGAGGGAAAGAAAGACAGGAGATAGAAAGAGACAGAGAGTAAGTCAGAGAGAGACAGAATGAGGGAGAAAGAGAGAGCGAGATATAGCATGATAAAGACAGGGAGGGAGAAAGATGGGGACAGAGATAGACAGAAGGAGAGAAAGACAGGAGATGGGTATGGAGGGAGAGAGAGAGAGAGAGAGAGAGAGAGAGAGAGAGCGAGAACCCACAGGAAAATAGAAAGACAGGGAGGAATGGAGAGATGGAGAGGGAGAAGAGAGAGAGATAGTTTGATAAAGAGAAGGGAAGACACTAGATGTAGGAAGGGAGAGAGTGTATTATGTAATTTGTTGCTGCTGTGAAGAAAATACCTGCACTTTGAGAGGCTCAGACATGTCTACGTACAACACACACAAACACGGCCAGGTGGCAGGCAGCAGCAGTGTGATGTCAGGACTTGCAGGGGACATTCTTGTGTTTTAAGGAAGAAGTGTGGGTCTGGAGTCTCACCCCCTGCTGGACAACTGCAGTACTGATCACACTAACACATTTACATTCACAGCATTTAGCAGACGCTGTAACCCGACTTACATTTCCTAATTTCAGAGACAGTTTCACTGAGAGCAACTTAGGGTTAAGGGTCTTGCACATGCACACATGTATTACTATCTTTGTGAGGTCTTTCCATAGACTCCCATAATGACTAGATGTATATAATTTTACAGCTACACCTAATCCTAACCTTAACCTCAGTAACCAAAAGCACATCTTTTACCTCTTTTAGTTTCTCAAATAAAACAAGCACATTTTCTATGAAGTCATTTCTCCTCATGGGGACCTCTCAAATGTCCCCACAAAGCCCAAAAAACAGATAAAAGTGATTTTAGGGGACAAAAAGGTCCCACAATGCGATAAATACATGAACACATGCACACAGGCACGCACTCTCGACATCTTGCAGAGTTTTCAGTGGGTGTAACATCGTGATCAACAAGCTGATAACATGGATCCATCATGAACCATCACTGCATCATCACTTTACACTGAGCTGGAGCTGAGCTTTATTACAAGAGCAGATTCTCTTACAGTAAATGTGTGGTCGGACTCATGGTTATAAATTCCCAGTGATGTTGATTCATTATCTCAACTTAATGTCCATCGGGATCCAGCAGAAGCTCATTTCTCATTAGGCAGAGTTTAGGAGTCGAGCGCACTTCATAATCTACAGAAAACAGCCACCTCAGTAAAATAATAATACGCTGCGTGGAGGGGGCGTGGCCGCGTGACGTCAGCGCCTCTCCGGACGCAAACACGGAACAGGCGACCCAGAGCGTGACGAGCGTGACGAGCGTGACGTCCGACCAATCACATGCCCACGCAGGACGGGCTGCTCGCGCTGATTGGTGGATGTAGCGGAGAGGCGGGGTCTGAGCGCAGCAGGATTCCACAGCAGAGCGGTCAGGACGCGGGATCTACTGTATAAAATTCATATTTCAAATTTCATGTTCAACTTGATCTCTGTCTGGACGCGTTTGAGGACGTAACGGGACACTAGTGCTGATTAATAAGCACCGAGTGAGCGAAAAGTGACACAAGTCCAAACTCTTCCTCCGTCAGGACGCGGTCGGTGTGACCAAGTACAAGTCCAGAACAGGTATGAAGAATAATTCTGCATCATACATGTGTTTAATACGATATGAAACCCGGCGCGGCGAGTTCTTAAACTTATCGTTATCTAAGCACACGATTTTACTACAGTGTTCATCTTACACTGCGAGGAAGTTAGCTTTCTCCACACTTATTGGCACTGCGTACTAGATGATAGATTAATTATTGTTATTTCAAAGTAATGGATTACAACATTACTGTCTCCGATTGTAACGCGTTACACGACTCCTACGCTACTTTTCAGTTACTTTCACCACAAATGAGTGTGGAAGTGGGAATTGGCATTTGTTTGTTTATAAATATAATGCAAGCCATGAGTTTTCTCTGTGTGGCCAGCCGAGGGCGCCGGACGGTGAGGCGTTTGTCCGCTCAGCCAGCAGAGGGCGTGGACGCGGCATGGCAGCGCGGGAGCGATGAGGACAGCGGAGCGGGACGGAGAGGAGAGGAGGAGGAGGAGACGGAGGGATGTGGAGGAGAAGAGAGGAGAGAGGGACGGAGCGACGGATCTCCGGCTCCCCGTGTTGGTGTTTCCCACCGAGCTGGTGTTCTACTCCAGGCAGAAGAGCAGCCACAGGAGGGTGCTGACCCTCTACAACCCCTACAGCTTCCCCCTGCACTTCAACCGTGAGACAGTGTGTGTGTGAGAGAGTAATAGAGAGAAAGAGTGAGTGATTGAGTTGATGAGAGAGTTCGTGTTTGTATGTTACCTTTTTCCACTTTTACGTAACAATGAGGACAAACTGTGTCTAATCTTTCTCTCCTCAGTGCTGTGCACCGTCCCCTCTCTCTACTCGGTGGCGGACGCCGAGGGCACCGTGAGGTCTCGCTCCTGTGTGGACATGTGAGTTGATTCTGCCCCTCTCATACGCACACATCACCCCACTGTGTAGAACTGTGTTTCACCAGCATGCCTCTGTGGTGTGTGTGCATAGTGTGGTGAGGCAGAGGGACGTGAGCCGGCAGCAGGTGGGCAGGAGGAATCGCTTCCGGCTGGACGTGTGGGGGGCGGGAGGGAGGCGGGGCAGCCGACATCTGTGGGCAGAGCTCCAAGAGGGTGAGGAGGTGGAGCCAGGGCTCAGAATCATCCCACGCCATGCCACAAGGATGCTCTCCCAGCCTGACCCAGGTGAGACACGGCCTTCTCACTCCTTGCCACAGCACAGGGGCCAGTACCGGTTCCGAGCACCACTGCAGTGAGACAGAGGTGAGAGAGGAAAATTAGGAGTCTATGGGAAGCTCACAGCTAGTGTTGTTTGCAGAGCGAAGCCGTGCCCACTCTGTCCTGTATGTGCTGGCAGCTGTGGTGTGTGTTGCCGTCTTAATGCTCCCTCTTCGTGACCAGCCCAGCCTTGTGGTTCCACCTCACACCCATGTTACCGTCATGCAGAAGCTGGTGTGTGCCTATGTGTTAGGTGAGACTTGCTAAGGTACTCTAAGGTTTAACACATGGAAAAGTTCCAGTATGATGTCACCTTCCATTTCTGAATGTTCTGTTTCTAGTGCCACCTCTTGGGACCATATATGTGTTAAAGTACTATAGCACATGACAGTGGCAAGAGCATCAAGATTGAGTCAACTTCTTGCTCTTTGTTACAGGATTACTGACCGTGACGTTTCTGCGGTAGCAGGACGAGGTGATGGACTTCAACACAACTGTGAAAGATTTAAATGAAGAATGCAATGCACAAATGAACTTAAGACCAAAAAAAGTGTAACAAGTCATATGGAGGCATTTAACTGGGAATTGGTGAAGTGTTTGCAGTTGGTGATTTAATGCAATTTAAATAACTACAGCTTCATGAACTCCAACTACACATTCCAAACATGCACCTTAAACACAAAGCCAGGCACTCTGGTTTAGTCTACAGTAAGCTGAGGTAATGGTGCAGCTAGGAATGGAACCCATTTAACTGGAATCTGTATGTTACCTCAGTTTGGCACTAATCAGCCTCTTCGACTCGACCAAGAGTGTCTGTACACTATAAGCCTGATGTTACAAATGGAAACTATAAATTAAAGTTCTCACAGCTCAAAACAGCAGTTCTTTTACCCTCTATCCCCCACCTTTCCTGTGCATCAATGTCTCAAGGATTGTCCCAGCTTGATAGCTTAATAGACAAGTTACTCATACTAGGACACTTAAACCTAATCCAGCAGATAGCAAATCTGAAGTCAAGATTGTCACATGCAACTTACACAGGTACAACATGCAGCAAAATGTATCCGATCTGCTCTTTGACCATGCAAAGAAGGCAGAAAATTTAAAAATAAAAGGATACAATAGAACCTTAAAATAACTTGAGAAAAGAAAATAAACTATGACATACAATAAGGTGCAATGAGTGCAGTGTACAATGTTTTTAAAGTGCCAAGTGCAGCTGCACAGCAAATATTAAACAGTAAAATCAGACAAATGACAATGAAGCCTAAACCCACATCCTTCTCACAAATCAAAGACAAACAAACTGCATTTTCAGTGTTTTATTCAGAAGCAAAGGCTTAAACATTCTGCAGGACAATGAGCTCATGTCAAGCCCCCACACATGCTCAACAGCAGTAAACATCAGAAGACTTCCATCAGAGCACCATGTATGAGGCTCACTGCAATCACATGACAGTCATTACAATTAGCAGTTTAATATAGTGGTCAGTGTTCATCCAACATCTAATCATCAATTTAGCCTCCAACGTATACAGACTGCCAAGTAAACCCAAAACTGTACCACACCAAGGAAAGGTCAGTCATTACAGCTTCTCTGCAGGAAGTGTTGCATGTGTTCAATTTCTAGTACACATTTACAACAGCACACTGATCTCTAGTTTAGGATCAACACAGGGAAGGGAAAATAAAACCAGACCTGCCTCTGTTCTGTTAACTCCCCAGAGCCTTCAAATTCTCCAGAGCCCCAGTCAACTGGTTCCTTCTGGTGTCCCCACTCACCATGATCCTCTGAAGAGACAGTCAATAAAGAATCTCATTAATCACTTGGTCAAAAACAGCCACAGAATCAGCCCAGGTTTATTCATACCTTTGTAGTGTCTGATCACACGTGTTAAGAGAAGTCCAGCTTCACGCCATTTCTGCTGAGGCCCCACATGAGAAACAAAGACTGTAACACAGATCAAGCAGTGTCATTACTTAACCAGCAACAATAACCATAAACAAGCCACTTGTTTTTGATGCACTGCTTTGGGCCTATACAGTAACAGCAGGCTCAAGTGAGGGCTCCCACTGGTCTCACGGGATGACACTATGAAAATGAGGAGTTTAAAATCTGACTTGCACCATAGTCACAAAATATAAGAGCACAAATTTAAATTGTTTAAGGGTCCAGGCACAAAGCACCACAGTGAAGGCCATTTCAATAGGGCTCTTGCACCATGTTGCACACCATTACAGGCTCAGGTTAATAAAATATGGACATTACACTCACATCAAGCAACTTAATTATCACAGAGCAACACCCCCCTGTTTAAATAATTCATCCATTCTCTCTTTCTACAACCTACTTCCCACACTACTAACTTTCAACCCCCAAACAAGACACTTCTTCTAAAGGTCCACAAGCAGGTCACTTCAGCTGGTTAATTAACACCTTGTTTACAGGAGAAACCCAGTGAGGACAGAGCAGAACTCACCGTGACACACGAGTGTAAGCAGCAGGAGCACAGACACCACCACAGCTCTGGAAAAAGCCATGATTCTGATACAGAACATCACACAGCCCCACACAGCACACCTTTAAATGTGCAGCAATCACACACACACCTGCCGCACCTCATTACCACGAACAGGCCTCTGACATGGCTCCTCAACCAGAAGCTCCTCATTAAAGCAGCTGCTCATCGCTCTGGTGCTCCACTAGAGGGAGGGATTAGTGGCTTCATCTGCTGCTGATATTATTTCACTTCATTAACAATTATCTCCTGGTTTGTCGTGTGTGTGTGTGGGGATGAGGTTTAGCTGCACCGCAGCAGCAGTCATGTAAACTCAGACCCTGCACCGAGATGAATTTCACACACATTTATTAACACAAAACATTTTGCAAAGGAAACGTTAATGATTTTTGTGCAAAACAAATGGATTAAGATCAATTTCTACAGGCAACGTTTGAATACTAATTCATGCATGAAAGGAGACATGGCGTAAATGATCTTAAACTAACCTGGAAGTTACGAACTACACACGTATTATTCTACAAATGTCATTAATAGAATGTGTTCCACAAGTCCACGGTGTCCTCATGTGCTGAGCTGAGTTTCCTCTAAGCAGCGAATTGAATCAGGTGTGTAGGTGTTGGAATATAACACATGGAATTACTACTATAAAAACATAGCTGCAGTTATATATTAAAATATGGGCTGATTTCTTATTTCACACCTGCAACTGCAGTAGCTCATAAAAGAAGTGCAACCTGTACATTTTACACTAACAACCACATATATAAACGTCAGTGAAGAGAGAACAGTGATGTGGTCTCTTATTTTCCCCAGAGCTGTGGATATATCTTCGTGTTTAGTTCATTTAAAAACGTAGTTACACAGAAGAACTTGACAAAGAAACACTGACGAGCAGATTTCAGACTGCTGGACTTTTATTGTAGAACTACTGACACTTGAGCTGTACTGTACACGTCCAGCAGGGGGCAGCTGTAGACACAATCACATTCCTACAGGAGCTTCATCATCATCATCATCATCATCATCATCATGATGTAGATAATCACATCCACCATCACATTTCCACATCACTACAGTAACATCATTACCAGGGCGACTGAGTCCACATTCTCACTCTTTACATCAATAAAATCTCTTTTACTCCCTCTCTCCTACACTCTAACTCTCTCTCTCTGTTCCTCCTTCTCCGTCTCAGTGTCGCATCTCTTTTCTGCAGGCAGGTGTGTTTCCCAGAACGGCTTCAATCTGCTCCACCACTTGAGGTGTTAAAAGAGACAGAACCTGATGAAGAGGGAGAGAGAGGGAGAGGATGAGTGTAAGCACCATGACACACATACGGCAGCTGCAGAGTGTGTGTTACCTTGATGGCCCCCAGGTTGTCCAGCAGCTGCTGTGTGTTGGAGACTCCCATCAGCACCGAGGTGACGGTGTCACTCCTCAGACACCACGCTGCAGCAGACAGAGTACCACATACTCACCACACACACTCCTCACTCACTCTCTCAACATCACGTGTGTGTGTGTGTGTGTGTGTGTTTGTGTACCGATAGCGAGTTGCGGTGCAGTACAGCCCAACTGATCTGCCAGCGTCTGCATCTGCTTAATCTTCACCATCTGCTTCCTGCCTTCCTCACCATGCACCTTCTCCTGCAGCCACTCGTAACCCTACACACACACACACACTTTAAATGTTAAACCACAAACTTGGCAAGCATAATCACACACACACACACACACACACACCTTCATTGCGGCTCTGGAAGTATCCGGAACACCTTCACAGTATTTCCCAGTGATGAGGCCACAAGATAACGGAGACCAGGTGACCACACCCACACCTGTACACACACACACACACAAACTGTAGAGAGCGTGATCAGACACATACAATGTGCAGTGTGTGTAAGTGTGTGAAAGTGTATGTACATGCGTGTGTTTGTGCAGCAGGCACGTGCAGAGGGGGGGCGGAGGGGGCTTGAGCACCTGCCCCTTTCCTTTTGGGTACCCCAAGTGCCCTTTTCTTGAGGCTTTTTGTGTGTGTGTGTGTGTGTGTGTGGAGTCCTGTCTGTGCCCCTCAGCAATAACATTTAACTATTAATTAGGATTTTGCTGAATAAAAGAATCTGGCTTGCATCAGTCACATGATGAGCATTAACCAATCATTAACCAATGCTCACACGTGACGGCAGAGCGCACTGGTCACGAGCCGGGAACGAGCTCGCAAAGAGCACGCACAGTTTTAGCGGCTGGGCGGTGCGGAGCTGACCACAAGTAGTGGTGATCATAAGCTGCTAGCTACCTGGGTAAGGGTGTCATGGGTCTGGAACTCTGTCCACCCTTTAAGGGAACACATTTTGTTTTAAAGTAAGTTACAGGGCTTTTCCCTGCCTTTCTGGAGGGCTTATATTTCACTACAAACTATCTAATATGCATAGCCACGTAATTATGGATTATTATAATTATGGTATAAAAAAACAGTATTTTAAAGAAAATACATTAAGAAACAGATTATATTAGTTTTATATTTCAAATATGACAAAATGCTGATTTTACAGCAGCAAAATTATTGTATCGCTACAGTTTAAACATTTAATAAGCTTTCTGCCTTGCACAGAGTGGATAGTCAAGCAAACGGAATCACCATAAATACATTATTTTATATTTATTACTTTATTTTTTTTATTCTTATTGCTTTGCATTGTCCCCAACTGATGACAGTGATACAGTATGATGCAATTCCATGTTAGATTCTTGATGAATGTGGGTTGTTGTTATTCAGCCTGGTTCTATGTGCCCCTTTTTCACTTTGAGCACCCGCCCCTTCAAACATCTCTGCACGGCCCTGTTGTGCAGTGTGTGTGTGTGTGTGCGCGTCTTGCCAATCTTCTGGTAGAGTTCTGGCAGCTGTATTTCCACTTTGTCTCGCTGGAAGTAGTGATACTCGGCCTGCTCACACACCGGGGGAATCAGATTAAACTGCCTCGCCACTGAGTACGCCTCCTACACACACCACACACACACACACACACACAAGCAAGAACACTCCACAGCTGAGTTAATGCAAACATGGTGAAGGAGTGAACTCTAGATGCTGCTGCTACAGCATTTAATGAACATGAGTGTTGTGAACGAGTGAGTGATCAGTACCTTGTTTTGAGGGTACTGTGTGTGAATGAGTGAACGGTGTGGATGAGTATGTGCAGGTGTTGTGAATGAGTGAAAGTTCTTGTAAGTTCAGGTGTGTGTGAATGATGTGAATATGAGGGTACTAAGTGTCTCCTGTTGAGTGAACACAGGTTTTGTGAATGAGTGAATAATATTAATGTGGTACTCGTTGTGTGTAATGGTGCCTTCTGAATGACGTTGTGAGTGAGTGAGTGTTGTCACCATGATCTCCACAGCGCTCCAGCGTGACGTGCCCCAGTACACGGCCATGCCCTGATTGATCACAAACGTCATGGCCCTCACCACCTCTACACACACACACACACAGTTAGTGAGAGGACGTCTATGTGAGGTATGCCACACACAGTGTTACGTTATACAGTATTCTAGGGTTTTAGTGTTTTAACGCTAGTGCTGTGACGGGGTCTGGTGATATTAAACCATGATGATATTTCTGGAGGAGGTGAGATGATGTCTGTGATGTGTTCAGCAGTATCCTAGTCTAATTGTATCTGTTAGGCCTCGTTCACACGGACGTCTGAACCAGGTGTTTTTCTGGTGTTCGTGGCGCCAGGTGAGCCCCGACTGAACACCAACCGTTTTTCTGCTCATTGGAGCAAATCAAAGCGTCCACACGGGCGTTCAGCACTGGCGTTCGGCCGGCTGCGCGTTCGGGTGGCATCAAATAAACGCTGCATGCAACATTTTCTTGCCGTCAAAATCCCGACGAACGCGAGAAAAACGACGCTATTGTGAACGCCAGTGAAATGCCAATTGAACGCAGCTACAAAACACAGCAAAAACGCGTATGACGTTCAGAAGGCGTTCATTTCGAATGTCCATGTGGACGATGCCTTAATGTTTCTAAATCCTGTCTCCCTCTCATCAACCCGTTCTCCTGTATCTCCTCGTCTCGTGAGCTGAGTGTCTCCTCACCCCCCGGTTAACCCCGTCTCCTGATGTGTGTAGTATTTTACTGGTGATTACAGCATCTTTACTGTAAACATCACACTGCTTATTGGAAAAATAAAGGATATAAATATATAAACACACACAATGCGTATAACACAACCCCTAACACACACACACACTGACCCTCCATAGGGGTGTTGATGTCTGTCCGATTGGCAAACACAATGTCCACGTAGTCCATCTGCAGCCTGGAGAGAGAACCACGCAGACCTGAACACACACACACACACACACACGTTACACAGCATCGCTGCTCATCACTACTCACTCAGATTAAACACAGGGCTGTGTGTGAGAGAGAGAGAGAGAAGAAAAGAGAGTAAAACACTCATACCTTCTATAATGTGTTTCCTGGACAACCCTCGCTCCGTCTCTGCCCTAAAACATACACACACACAACCATGATACACACATCTTACCCACCCCTCACTTTCTACCCCTTTAATACATCATCACTTAGAAAACTTAACACACACTAAACACTAAAATCTCTCTCTCTCTTACACACACACACACACACACACACAGAGTTGTGTTTGACTCACTGTCCGCCCCAGTAGATCTTGGTGGTGATGACAAAACTGGAGCGTCTACAGAGATACACAACAAGACAACATTAAACACACACCACACACTAAACATTCACACTACACACCACACACTAAACATTCACACTACACACTACACACTAAACATTCACACTACACACCACACACTAAACATTCACACTACACACTAGACATTCACACTACACACTACACACTAAACATTCACACTACACACTACACACTAAACATTCACAC